>PVJL010001936.1:31689-42884 GCA_004026885.1 Lyroderma lyra | reverse complement strand
CAGGGTAAACAGACAAAGAGCATTGCTGTATCTGATCTGATCAGGAAAGGCCTCTCCAATGAGGTGACATCTGAACAGAAAACAAAATGAAGGTGTGAGCCATGTGACTACTTGGGGGAAGGGCATTCCAGGCAGATGGAATTGTATTATCCTTAGCACGCAAGCTATTGTGATACCTCCTAGGCCTTGGCCAATCCCTTCCCTTGCACCTAACCTAGTCTGTGACTTTTAGGGAAGATTCCTAAAGAAGGGGATACTTAAATTGAGTCTTAATTGTCAAGTAGGATTTAACCAGATCAACAAAAAAGGAAAAGATAGGGAAACAGTATATATGAAAGCATCAAGGAATTATGGGGGTCTAGAACCAGCCACCTCAAGAAGTAGCTCAGTAGTAGGCAGATTACTTTGAGCTAAAGGCAATTTTAACTTTAGGCTCAAGAGACCCCCCTCATCCCCCCACCAACTACCTAGAAGAATTTGAATTAGAGGCCTAGCCCATAAGAGATTATCAGATATAATTTCTTTTGACCTACCTATAGGGCAGGGTAAACTTCTATTTACTAAAGGTCTGCTCTTCTTATCATCCTGCAATGACCTTTTGAAGTCCTCAGACATCTTACCTTATCCATAGCTGAGGATATCTTATATACCCATGTTCCCTTTCTATCTCTGACTTGCTCATGTATGTACGGTCCCATGCACATGATATTAAATTTGATTTTTCTCTTATCAATATGCCTCCTATTGATTTGATTATTCAGCCAGTCAAAAAGAGCTAGAGATGGGAAAGGGAAATTTTTGGCACTGTGAGCAAGTTCTTTACTGGCTGATAAAATTCTTCACTGGCTAACTGAGAAACTGCTTTCCCAGGCTGGTAAAACTGCTTCCTCCTAAAGACTGCTACAGATGAAGGAATCCTGGGACATCTGACTAAGCTGGCATTAAGAGAAAAAAAAAAAAAGGGTAAGTGGGAGGCTCAAATTGAATGGAAAACACAAAAGAAGTATAATGCATAGCTTTAAGGGGCCCCTTGATAAAATGAAAGCACAGAAGTCACACTTAGAACAAAAATTAAAAACCAAATCTAATGTAAATAAATATCCCTCCTATACTCTCATTTATCCCCAACTTCTTGTCCCTGACCCTCCAGAAGATTTTCTGGGTGCTTAGTCTAAAATCCCCTTCTGAAAACCCAGCTCAAGCAGCTCAGCCAGGTCTTAAGACTTCAACTTTGTCAGAGAATGTTCAGCTGCCTATTTTAACTTCCCTTTCTTTAGAGGACCTACTGAGGGCACTCAGACCTGATCTTCAAGCTCTAAGTATACAAGTCATTTGTATAAGTGCTGAAAGTCAGGAAGTAAATTTAGTAGGAGCTGTGAAAAAGAACAGGAAGCCTCGCTTTACTATACCTTATGATTCCTCTTACTTCCTAGGTCTTTACAAACAGATGCTGCCTGACTTGGACATGCATATGCAATGTCCCATGCTGATGTATCCAGGACATCCACTGCAAAGGATTCATATCCCCTGGACAGTAGCTGCTCTTTTAAATCAGTGGTCTCTAATCTTTTGGCTTCTCTGGGCCACATTGAAAGAAGAATTGTCTTGGGCCACACATAAAATACACTAACACTAACAACAGTTGATGGGCTAAAAAAAGTCTGTGCATAATTTTCATAATGTTTTAAGTTTATAAATTTGTGTTGGGCTGCATTCAAAGCTGTCCTGGGCCACAAGTGATCCATGGGCTGCAGGTTGGACAAGCTTGTTTTAAATTATAAAACCCTCTTACTGCCATTCACAAGAGGATCCAACAAAATTTAAAGAAGAGTTAGAAAGGCTGTTGGCTATTCATCATCCCATTCAGAGACCTTGACTGGCTACTATGGGGTGTTCTCCCAGCCCATGATTATGCTGTAGTTATCAAACAGGACAGAAGGCCCCCTGGAGAAAATCTCCCTCACAAGGGAAATAAATGGCCAGACCCTCTCCTGGGACCTCCTACAAATGACCAGGAAATGCCTTTGCTGGAGGTTTCAAGGTTTAAGAAGAGCAATTCTAGAGGCTTTTCTTCCTAAAGTTAATTGGTTACAAGTTGAATTATATACTCAGAAAGGAGAATATCCAAAAGCATCCATTGACCATTTTATACAGACTTTCCAGAAACAAACAGCATTACATCCAGAACCCCCAGAGAAGAGAAACCTCTTAATATATGCTCTAGTGGGAAATTTTCTCCCTGATATAAAACAACAAATTCAAAATAGAGTGATTGGCTGGTCCGGCAACCACTAACTGTGATAATGCAGGCTGCTACAGTAATTCTTTGAGAATAGTTTGTAAGAAAGCAGAAGGAACAAAGAATTAAAGGTAACAATTCTTGCTCTTCAATTTGAATCTTTAGAGAAGCAAAAATATGACTGAGAATAGATCAAAGCCCAGTCAGAGCTCTTCTTGTTTGTCTCCAGACAACTGCAGATATTGTAAGAAACTAGGACATTGGAAGAGAAATGTCCTGTCCTTAGGAGAATGGAAAGTTTGAGAAATAACTCCCCTAGATCCCACCATCCTCAGAAAGTTCATTTTTCTCCTCTTAACAGGCAATTTCCCCCCAATTGATGGGGTCAGCCAATCCTCAGTCTCGCCCCAGAGGCTACCATTAAAATTTAAAATAGAGGATCGGGAACTGGATTTCTGAATTGACACTGGTGCAACTTTCTCTACTATCCATTCAGAGGATCAATCACTACCTGTAACTTCTGATTCCATTCAAGCTGTTGGACTCTCTGAGCAATCTATTTCATTGTCCATATCTCAGCCCACTCCAATATCCTTGGGCCCTCTTAATACTCATCATGCCTATCTAGTTTCAAACTGCTCACCAGCAAATTGGCTTGGCAGAGCTTTGTTATGTAAACTTAATGCTACTATAAAACATAACAAGAAAGGCATTTTTATATCCTTGCCCTCAGACCAAGCCCCAGATGTCTTACTTTCTTTATTAGGAACTCATTCTGATTTAAATTTCTCTGAATAGGTTGAGACTTTAAGAGACACCCCAATTAGCCTCTGGGACACACATGCAAATGAAGCTGAACTGCTATGGAGTGCAGAGACTGGGCACAATACTTAGAAAAACATAAACCATTTCCATCAGTAGTCCAAAACCAAAAAAAAAAAGTAGTCCAAAACCTTCTTTCTAAAAATGCAGGGGAGTTCCCTGGTGGTGTAGTGGCTTAAGGCTTCAGCGCTGGCGCTGTCAGTGCTGAGGCCTGGGTTCAATCCCCAGTCAGGGAGTTACCCACATACCAAAAAGCAAAAAAAAAAAACCCAAAAATGCCAAGTGAGACACTGAACCTGTAACAGACTCCCTTTTGCAGCAGGGTATATCATTTTGACTTCACCTATAATGCTCCAATCTTGCCAGTAAAGAAAGAAGGCAAATTTGGCTCAGATGATATGGGAATATATGTCTTTTCTTCTAAATAAGAGTCCCCCTCAATATTTCCCAAAATCCTTAAAACATTCTTAGAGTCTGTAGCCTTTACCCAAGACTTCACTTGTTCAGTATGTAGCCAACTGTTTCCTCTGTAATAAAACTAAACAGGGAACTTGTATAAACTCTCTCATTCTCCTCCAGGCACTAGTGGAATAAGACTAGAAAGCCTTCTAGGTCTAAACTTCAGTGGGTAAAAACTATTGTTATTTATTTAGGACATGAGATATATCAGGGCATTCAAAAGCTAACCCCAAAACTCCTTGAGTCAATTTTGTCCATTCCTCTCACAAAGACAAAAACAAAACAAAACAACAACAACAACAACAACAAAAAACCTACATAAATTTTTAGGGGTAGCTGGCTATTGTTGCCAATGGATTCATAATTTTTCAGCCCTTGCTAAGTCTCTGTATGCTCTTCTCCCAGATAATATCTCAGAGCCTATTTCCTGGTCTTCAGAAGCCCTAAATTAGCCTTGTGCACAGCCCTGGCTGTTGGCTTATCTAACTTTGACAAACCCTTTCATTTACACTGCATAAAAATAATGCGATTGCTATAGGCATTCTAGGACAATCTTTCGCCTCTCAGAGACTTCCTATAGCAGGCACATCCAACCTGTGGCCTAGGATGGTTTTGAATGCAGCCCAACACAAAATTTTAAAACATTACTTAATATTTTTGCAATCTTTTTTTTTTAGCTCATCAGTTATCATTAATATTAGAGTATTTTATGTGTGGCCCAAGGCATTTCTTCTTCCAAAGTGGCCCAGGGAAGCCAAAAGGTTGGACACTGCTGCCCTATAGCATATTTTTTATGCCAATTAGACTGTTGCTTCAGGCATGCTTCCATGCCTCTGTGCAGTGACTACAGCTGCCACCTTGATTGACAAAGCCAATATTTTAACATTAGGCTCCCCTGTTCACCTCTTTGTTCCCCAAGCTGTGCCTGCTATTTTACAAGTTCATAGGACACAGCGCCTCTCCACAGGCAACAGACCACCTATGAACAAGTACTTTTAACTATCATCTTACATCATTGTGATACTTTTAATCTAGCTACTTCCTGATGACAAAGAGCCGCTGCAACATCCCGCATGGTTCCCTAGTAGCTATCATCAAGCCAGACTTGACTTTTATTTTGTGATGGCTCTTGTAAATGAAATTTCTAGGAAAACATAATAACAGACTATACCATAGTTTTCCCATATGAAACACTGAGGCATATTCTTTGCCCCCTATAAAATCAGCCCAAGCTGCTGAACCCATTGATCTTACTAGAGCTTGCACATTAATTGAAGGGAAAACTCAACTATTTACACACAATTTTAGCTTCAAGCTCAAAAGATATACCTGTGGGGTCTGTCATGCTGTTGGCACAACTTGGAAATCCCATAGATTCGTAACTTCCGCAGGTACTCACTCCTATTGCTAATGGGCATATAATTACTACCCTATTACAATCCTTTCTAAAATTGCTATTGTTCATAGTTCAGCCCATACTAAGTAGACTGATACTGTACCTTTAGGAAAAAGGGCTGACAGAGCTGCTAAATATAAGGCTTAAAATGGACCCTTTTATCCTTTTCCACCCAATTTTTACACCTGCCTTTATCCCTCACTGATGTTATAAACTACCAGGCGAATGCCCTCACAATTTGAGAAAGACAAATGAATAGAAAAGGATGCCAAACAATTATCTGATGGATTATACATTGAGTCAAACAGACTTCCTATACCTTCTTTTCTTTTAACTTTTTGGCTTGCACTTCTCTCCCACCAAATGAAACGTGTGCAGATGAGGGATAATTAAGGAACTAAAAGACAATTGATTTTGCCCTGGCATCCACAAAATTTCTGACCAAATTATTTCCCAGTGCACTACTTGTAAATCCCATCAAATTTCTGGGAGAAATCAATGTACTTCAGTAAGTTCTAGGCCCATCCTACCCTTGGAGGCACTCTGAATGGATTTTATAGACCTGCTCCTAGCTTTAGGCTATTCTCACTGTTTGGTGATTATCTGCATATTTAGTGGGTAGACCAAATACTACCCAACTAGATGTGCTGATGCTGCTAGGTAATAAAGAAATTAATAACTGAGATTATTCCTTGGTTTGGCATTCCTTTATGGATTGAATCAGACCAAGGAACTCATTTAAACTGCTTGCTTGCAAATACTCTGGGGTACTCATTATAATTACATACCCTGTATTAGCCTCAATCATCGGGGCAAATGGAATGTAAAAATCTAGACATAAAAAAGTACTCTAGGAAAAACCTGCTGACAAATTGGACTTAAATGGCTCCTTTGTTCACAGAATTGTGCCACAGAAACATGCCAGTCGAGAAATTGTAGAAAATCGCTTGTGTATCACAACTCTTACAGTTTTTTCCAGCACCAAGGGCCTTATTCCTAAACTTCAGAGAATACGAATTGGAAAAGGCAATCCTAAACCTCTCCATGGTAATGGAACAAGAGTTTAATACTACCATGCAAACTCTGAAAATATTCCACTTGGAAGTTGACAGCCTTGCCTCTATAGTTGTCCAAGACTGAAATGCTTTGGACATACTGCTCAACAAGGAGTTGTGCAATAACTAGAGAAAAATGTTGCTTCTATGTAAATCAAACAAGACAAGTAGTGTCTAACTTAAGTCTGTGAAAAGACAAGATTAATATCTACCATTAGATAAATGAAGCTAGGACATTTTACTGGACTGATATATTTCTAGGATTGAGGAACTGGTTTAAGGGAGTATGGGGGTATTTTGATTGGTACTTTTCTGTTTATTCATTCTCACTGTAATTTTTGTTCTTTTCTCCCTTTGTAGATCCCTTACCACTAGACTACTAAGCCATTCTATCTTTCAATAGCAACCAGCTCAGATTTTAATAAGTGAAACTTCCAAGGAAGTTTCAGAGGAAGGAACTGTGGGGGTCCAGAACTAGCTACCGCAAGATATGCCTCAATGGTATGTAGATTACTTTGCACTAAAGGCAATTTTAGCTTCAAGCTCAAAAGAAACTTCACCACCACCATCCTCTAACTACCTAGAAGAAAGTGAATTAGAAGACTTGCCCATAAGAGGTTATCAGAGATCACTTCTTTTAACCTAATCTATAGGGCAGGGCAAACTTCTAATTATTAACGGTCTTATCTTCTTATCATCCTGCAATGACCTTTTGGAGCTTCCAAGGCACCCTAGCTCAGGATGTCTTATATACCTTAATCCCTCTTTCTATCTCTGAATCTCTCCCAAGTAGGTGCGGTCTCTGACTTTCTCGTGTATGTGGGGTTCCCATGTGCATGATATTAAATTTGATTTCCTCTTGTCAATATGCCTCGTTGATTTGATTATTCACCCAGTCAAAAAAAAAAAAAAAAAAACCAGAAGAGGGAAAGATAAATTTTTCCCCTTTCCCACAGGATGAGAGACAATGACATATTCTAGTAACTCCGTATAAATCAGTGCAGCTACAAAGGAGGAGACATGATGAAGAGTGATAAAAATAAAAAATAAAAACATAAATGAATCACAGAAATAAGCATGGGCCTGGTATGCTAAATTAATTTAGCACAACGTCTGGTATACAGAAGGTACTCAGTTAATTTTCATTTTTCATGCAGGCATGTTTACACAAATTATAGGAAAGAAACAGTAATTTGAGGGGGCCAATACTATAGAGATAAATAAGGAATGGAGAATCACATCATTAAAATATAAAGAAACTCAAGATATAAAAGATCATCAGATTTTTATTTATATGTATATATTGCTCTTTTTGATCCCAACTGAGGTCATTCATTTTGAGATTAAAAATGGGCACTTAATTTCAATGCACCTAACATCTATCTCATAGATAAACATGAAAAAAAAAAAACGATACCACGGGGAGCACTTCATAAATTATATAAATACCTACCCACTGTGCTATACATCTGAAAATAATGTAAAATAATATTTAATGTCAACTATTACTTAAAATGCATATTAGTCATAGGATATAGAGTACAGCATAGAGTATATAGTTAATGATCCTGTAATAGCTATTGTAAGGTATCACAGGGGTAACAGACCTGTTGGGGTTATCACTATGTGAAGTCTATAAAAGTCTAAGCACTATGTTCTTTTTGTACACTGAAACTAATAAAAAAAAGAAAAAATCAATGACATTTTCTATAATAATTTCTTTCATTAATAACTACTGTGCTTTCAGTATCTTATTTTGTTGAGTCCCAAATGACATAGCAGTTGTGATCTAACTTTACTGTAAGTTGCACAAAACTCAAGTGTTACCTGACCAAAAGGAAAACCAATATTTATCTTCTCAAAATAACATGATTACTACATATGATTATACTGTAATTTACTTGTAACATCTCGAGAAATATCTTTATTTGTCCAGCTTCCATTTAAGAATATTTCTCCCACATAGAAATTTGGTGTTCTATCATGTTTGTTTCATTATTAAAAAAGAAAAAGAATAAGGAGCCACTAAAAAATGTAAGCAGAGACCTGGTCAGATATTTATTTTAGATCTCTCTGGAACCAATTATAGGACAGACTGCTGTAGAGCTAGGCTGGGCCAAGAAGAACAGTATGAAAGCATCCAAGCAAAAGATTAAGCTGAGATGAAGTAACAAGGATGGCATTTACCCTCCCTCCTAAAACAAACAAACAAACAAAAAGACAAAGACAAACTATATGAAACAAATGATAGACAATGATCTTTGAGAGATGGTAAACAAATGAGGCAAGTCATACAATTTCCCCAGCTTAAGACTTTGAGGGAATTTCCAGGACACAGTGTAGAGAGTGGAACTAAGATTGAGAGGGAAGGAATAAAAATACACTTTTGTAAGGTTCTTACATATGAAACAAGGTATAA
This sequence comes from Lyroderma lyra, assembly GCA_004026885.1. NCBI lineage: Eukaryota > Metazoa > Chordata > Mammalia > Chiroptera > Megadermatidae > Lyroderma > Lyroderma lyra. Next base: position 34,494 of record PVJL010001936.1, on the reverse strand, counting down.
TAATATCTGTTAAAAGTAGACTGTGGTAAGTTAAAGATGTATACTTTATCTCCTAAAGCAACCACTAAAATAACAGAACAAAGAGTTAAACCAACAAAGAAGATTAAAGGGAATCACAAAAACATGCTCATTAATTTAAAAGAAGGCAAAGAAAAGAGGAAAAGGGAAAACCAGAAAACAAATAGCAAGATAATGAACTCAAATCTAACCAGTAAGATGAATAAAAATAAAAACAAACGTATCATCAAACATAGTTAAGAACTGATACTAGATAGATACAATACATAAGATAGATTTCAGAGCTATGCATTTCCAGGGCAAAATAATCCCTCAAACTGGAACACATTATTAAGGTATACTAAGTTATTGAAGACTCTATCACAATGAGAATAAGCCATTTGTCACCAGTTGTATTTTCATTTTAGGTCTTTTTACTCTAAAATAAATCAGTTGAAAAAGGAGAAAACAACATGCCAGAATTTGTAAAATGCTGCTAAAACAATACTTAGGAGAAATTTATAGCATTAAATGCCTATATTAGAAAGAAAAAAGTCTCAAATCAGTGACCTTAGCTTCCACCTTAACAAACCAGAAAAGAAGAGCAAATTAAACCTAAGGTAACCCAAAGAAAATAATAAAGATCAATGTAAAAATCAATGAAATAGTCAACAGAGAAAATCTTTGAATCCAAACACTGGTTCTCTGATAAATAAATTTAATAAACATCTAACAAAACTGATCAGTTAAAAAAAAAAAAAAAAAAGAAGGCACAAATTACCAATATTAGGAATGAGACATCATTCCAAGATTTAAGATATATTAAAAGAATAATAGAATATTATGAGCAAATACACATTTATGCCAGTAAATTTGACAACTTAATAAAATGGACAAATTCCTTGAAGACACAAACTATAAAAGCTCACTCAAGAAGTAAATAACCTGGGCTGATTGCAGGTCGAGATGACTAAATAGTAAACACTGCTTATCTCCTCTTATGAGCACATACAAAAACTAACAACTAAACTGCAGAACAAGCACCACTGAGAATCAATCACCTGAAGTCTAGCTGAACCAAAGCCCTACAACTAAGTACATACAGAAGAAGCCAACTCGAGACTATGAGAAAGGGCAGAAATGCTGAACGGGCTGGTTCTACACACACGTGCGACCATTAATATTCAGAAGGGGTATCTCAGCTGCGAAGGTTACCCCCAGAGGAGTGAGGGGGTCCCAATCCCACTTCAGGCTACCAAGCCCAGGGTTCCAGAGAAGGCCCCATAAATTTTGGCTCTGAAAACCAGCAGACATTGTGGCTTGAATGAAATCAGGTGGTTGCAGTCGCAGGTGCTCCTCTTAAAGGGCCTGTGCACAAACTTACTCACTGATGGACTCACTCATCTGACTCCAGCACTGAGGCAGCAGCTCAAAAGATGTCAGGAACATACACAGAGGAAGTGAAGTGTCTGGCTTCAGTGTGAGGGCTGGAGGGGCAGCTTTCTCTTAGATTTATTTGCTGGCAGAAGCCACTGTTCCTTTGTTAAGCCCTCTTCCATCCCGATGTGCAGATGCAAGCAGCCACCAAATATGAGTCTCCGCCAAACTGGCTAACACCATACATTTGCCATGCCCAGGTGATTCTATGAGAACAGGCCCCACCCAATTTCAGGCACACCCAAACTATTATACTTCCATTGGCTTTTCCACACAAACAGTGGGTCTTGGCTCATGCTGCAGACTTTCCTAAAATCTCTCAAATATTACAAAACCTTAACAAGCATCATCTGCCTTTGGCATGTCCCATACCTCTGAATGAGCAGCCCTAAGTCCGGCACTAGTGATAGCCAGCCTTGGTTCATGTCTTGGCCTCTCAAAGCACCTCCAATCCAATTGTGGGTGGCAGCTATCTGTGGACTGCTTTGTAGCTCATACCAGGTGGTCCCCATTAGGGCACAGGCTCAGGCTAAACTTGGCCTCTGGTGGGGCCCCTCCCAGGAGGCCCTGGAGCTGACATGCCCCATTGCCAGCTTTGGACCAAGCTGGAGCATTATCTGGCTACTTTCAACAACAACACACCCAAAAGGCAGACTGGGTAGCCACATGAGATGTACTAAAGCGAATCCTGCTTTACAGGGTCAGCATATGTACCACAGCTCTTCCACTGTATTCACAGCTAGTCCTTACAACCAATTAGCCTGAGGGTCAATCCTACCCATTGAGAGCAACCAAGACTTAACTACAACAAGAGGGGACATACAACCCACACAAGGGATATACCTGGAGTACCTGGCTCTGGTGACCAGAAAAGATGTGTTACTGGGTCCCATAAGACACCTACTACATAGGGCACTCTCCTAAGACTGGGAGGCATAGCAGCCCTACTTAAAACAAAAAGAGAGAGGCAGCCAAAATGGGGAAATAAAGAAATATGTCCCAAATAAAAGAACAGAACAAAGCTCCAGAAAAAGAACTAAACAAAATAGAGACAACAATCTATTATACCAGAATACACAGAGTTCAAAACACTGGTTATAAGGTTGTTCAATGATCTCAGGGAGAACTTCAACAAAGACATAAAAAACATATAAATGAAGATAGAAAACATAAAAAGGAACCATTAAGAAATAAAGAATATAATAACTGAAATGAATAGTGCATTAGAATAAATCAACAGTATATTAGATGAAACAGAGTATATAATCAGTGATTTAGAAGATACAGTAACAGAAAACACCCAATCAGAAGAGCAAAAAAAAAAAAAAAAAAAAAAAAAAAAAAAAAAAAAAAAAAAAAAAAAAAAAAAAA
>PVJL010001936.1:6850-31589 GCA_004026885.1 Lyroderma lyra | reverse complement strand
TAAACATACAAGCCCAAGAAGCACAGAGATTTCCAAAAAGGCCCACATCAAGGCACACGATACTTAAAATGCCAAAAGTTAAAGGCAAAAAAAAAAAAAAAAGAATCTTAAAAGTAGCAAGAGAAAAGAGAAAAGCAGTTAGTTACTTACAAGGGAGCTCCTATAAGACTATCAGCTTTTGTCTCAAAAGAAGCTTTGCAGGCCAGAAAGGACTAGCAAGAAATATTCAAAGTGATTAAAAGCAAGGACTTATAACCAAGATTACTCTACTTAGCAAAGCTATTAGTTAGAATCAAAAGGACAAATGAAGAGCTTCCCAGACAAGAAAAACCTAAAGGAGATCATCAACGCCAAGCCAGTATTACAAGGAATCTTATATGAGCTTCTTTATGTCCATAAATAAATAAATAAATGAAATATTTATTTGTCTTTGTTTATTTATTTATCTTTATGTGTGTGTGTATCTATTTATAGATAGATAGATAGATAGATAGTCACATATTTATCAACAATTACTTTCAATGTAAATGGATTAAATGCTCCAATCAAAAAACAGGGTGGCCGAATGGATAAAAAAACAAGACCCTTATATATGCTGCCTACAAGAGACTAACTTCAGATTGAAAGACACACATAGACTGAAAGTAAAAGGATGGGAAAAAGATATTTCATGAAAACAGACACACACACACACACACACATACACACACACACACATACACACAGCTAGGGTAGCAATACTTATACCAGGAAAAAATTAATTTTAAAACAAAGACTATAACAATAGATAAAGAAGGACTCACTAATCTCACTTCCGGCTATTTATCCAAAGAAAACCAAAATGCTACTTTGAGGGGATGTGTGCATCCATACATTCATTGCAGCACTGTTGACAATGGCTGAGATGTGGAGGCAGCCTGGGTGTCTGTCAGTGGATGAATGGATAAAGAGGAGGTGATACCTATATACAATGGTGTATTTCTTGGCCATGGAAGGAAATGAATTCTTGCCATTTGTGGTGGCATATATGGCCCAGGAGGGTGTTTTCCTGAGTGCAGAATGTCAGAGAAAGACAGATGCACTATGATTTCACTTATAGGTGGAATCTAAAGAACAAAATAAACAAAGAAAACAGAATCAAACTTATAGATACAGAGAACATTTTGATAATTGCCAGATGGGAGGATGATGGGGGGCGAGGGTAGTTCAAAAGGGAAATAAATTAAGAAGTACACATTGGTTGTTATACAGCAGTCATAAGAATGTCGGGTATAGCATAAGGAATATCAACAATAATACTGTAATAACTATGTATGGTATCAGACGGGTACTAGATTTATTGGGGTGACAGATTGAAGAGGGTTGGGGGAGAGTGAAAAAAAGACATTAAAAAGCACAAATTGGTAGTTATAAGATAGTCACAGGGATGTAAAGTAAAGCATAGGGAACATCGTCAATAATATGGGTTTAACTATGCATAGTGTCAGCTGAGTACTAGACTAGTCAGGGGATCACCTCGTAAATTATATAAAGTTGACAATGCACTGTAGAATTGTATGCCTGAAACCTATGTAATCCTTGCTAACAGATGTCACCCCAATAAGTCTAACAATAAAAATGAATTTTAAAAAAATTATATAAATGTCTAACCTCTATGCTATACACTGAATCAATATAAAATAATATTATATGTCAACTATAATTGGAAAATATAAAAAGGAAGAGGGGAAAGGTGAAGGAGAATAAGAGGTTCAAATTTCCAGGTATAAAACAAATCATGGAGATGGAATTTACAGCATAAGAGTATAGTCAATAATATTGTGATGATGTGGTACAGAGTCCGATGGTTAGAAGACTTGCAATGGTAGTCACTTTTTTACATATATAAAAGTTGAATAACTATGATGTACACCTGAAACTAACACAATATTGTATGTTAACTATATTTAAATAAAAATCTTAAAAAAAAAAAAAAGTGAATAACCTGAATAGTCCTAGATCTAATAAAGGAATTAATACTGTTAAAAACCTACCCACAAAAAAAAACTCCAGGCTCATATGGCTTTATAGGTAAATTCTACCAAACATTGAAGGAAAAATACTATCAATTGTACATGAATTCTTCTGAAAACTGAAGAATACTTCCCAACATATTCTATGAGGCCAGAATTATCCTGCTATCAAAAACAAAGACATTATAAGCAAAGAAAACTATAAACCAATATCCATTATTAATAAAAAAGCAAAAAGTTTAAACAAAATTTTAGCAAATACCTGTAGTCCCATTTGTTTATTTTTTCCTTTGTTTCCCTTGCCCAAGAAGATATACCATTGAAGGTATTACTAAGGGTAATTAATATCTGAGATGTTACTGTCTATATTTTCTTCTAGGAGTTTTATGGTTTCAGGTCTTGTATTTAGGACTTTAATCCATTTTGAGTTTATTTTTGTATATGGTTAAGAAGGTGATCCAATTTCTTTCTTTTTTTTTTGCATGTATCTGTCCAGTTTTCCCAGCACCATTTGTTGAAAACACTATCTTTACCCCGATGTAAGTTCTTGCTTCCTTTATCATAGACTAATTGGCCATATAGACATGGATTTATTTCTGGTCTCTCCTCTCTGTTCCATTGATCTATGTGCCTGTTTTAATGCTAACACCATGTTGTTTTGATAACTGTGACCTTATAGTATAATTTGATGTCTGGTAGCATGATTCCTCTAACTTTGTTCTTCTTTTTCAAGGTTGCTGTGGCTGTTCTAAGTCTTTTATGGTTCCATATAAATTTTAGGATTATACATTCTATTTCTCTGAAGAATGCCATTGGTATTTTGATGAGAATTGTATTGAATCTATAGATTGCTTTGGGTAGTATGGACATTTTAACTATTATATTAATTATAATTATATTAATTCTTCTTATCTATGAGCATGGCATGTGAAGACTGAAATGTTTTTTTACAGCAAAAGAAACCATCAACAAAACAAAAAGACATCCTATAGAATGGGAGAAAATATCTGCCAATTGAAGCATCTGATAAAGGGTTAATGTCCAAAATTTATAAGAAACTCATACAACTCAATACCAAAAATACAAACAACCCAATTAAAACATGGACAGAAGACCTGAATAGACATTTCTCCAAAGAGGACATATAAATGGCCAATAGACACATGAAAAAATGTTCAACATCACTAATCATCAGAGAAATGCAAATCAAAACCACAATGAGATACCACCTCACTCCTGTCAGAATGGCTGTTATCAATAAATCGACCAACAACAAATGCTGGCAAGGATGTGAAGAAAAGGGAACACTTCTGCACTGTTGGTGAAACTGCAAATTCAGCCAGCCACTACGGAAAACAGTATGGTGATTCTTCAAAAAGTGAAAAATGGAACTACCTTATAATCCAGCAATTTCACTCCTGGGTATCCAAAGAAATCCAAAACACTAACTCGAAAAAATACATGCATCCCCATGTTTATTGCAGCATTATGCGCAATCACCAAGATATGGAAATGACCTAAATGCCCATCAATAAATGATTGGATAAAGAAGCTGTGGTACATTTACACAGTGAACCAGGACTCAGCCACAAAGAAGAATAAAATCTTACCTTTTGCAACAGCATGGATGGAAGTAGAAGTACCATGCTAAGGGATATAAGTCACACTGAGAAAGACAAATACCATATGATCTCACTTATGTGTGAAATCTAAAGAACAGAATAAATGAACAATCAAAACAGAAAAAAAAAAATCTTGGACATAGACAATAGTTTAGTAGTTGCCAGGGGGAAAGGAGGGAAAGGGGTAGGGAAAGAGGGAGAGGGGTGGGGAAGGAGGGAGGGGGACTCAAACATATGGTGATGGAAAAAGAAGTGACTCTGGGTGGTGAGAACACAATGCAACACACAGACAATAAAGAACTGTATACCTGGAACCTATGTAATTTTGCTACCCAATGTCACCCCAATAAATTTAATTTTAAAAAAGTTTAGCAAATACAAGGATAACGCATCATGACCAAGTGGGGTTTATCCCAAGATACAGGATTGGTTTAATATTTAAAAAATTAATCACTATAATTCACCATATTAGCAAATAAAAATAGAAAAACCAGGCAATCATCTCAATAAACATAGAAAACTCATTTGATAAAATCCAATACCTATTCTGTAAAAAGATCTTAGCAAACTACAATAGAAAGAAGCTTCTTCTATCTGATAATGGGATTTTTAAAAACCCACAGCCAATGTTGTCTTTAATGGTGAATGACTGAACACTTTCCCACTAAGGTCAGAAACAAGACAAAGATGTCTGCTCACCACTTCTCTTCAGGATTGTACTGAAGATATCAGCCAGGGTAATCAGACAAGAAAAAGATTTTCTTTTTAAGGCATTCAGATTGGAAAAGAAAAAGTAAAACTTTCCTCACTAGAAGACATGATTGTCTAAATTGAAGATCGGTTGACATGTTACTAATAAGTGAGTTTAGCAAGGTTGCAGAATACAAGATCAATATATAAAAATCAATTATATTTCTATATATAAATAATAATCAGGAATTCAATTTTTAAACTACAATTTACATGGAAAATATTGTTATGTATATTTTATCACAATTTTTTAAAAATGCTATTTAAATAGCATCCAAATATATTAAATACTTAGAGATAAATCTGACAAAAGATATGAAAGACCTATATACCAAAACTACAAATTATTACTAAAAGTATATCTCCTAAATAAACAGGGAGATGTACATTGTTCACATGTCACAAAACTCAGTATTATTAAGATGTCAGTTCACTGAAACTTATCTATAGATTCAATGCAATTCCAAACAAAATTCCAGGAGGCTTTTTAACAGAAACTGGCAAGCTGATTCAAAGACAAAAAGCCAAAAAACCTCTGAAAAAGAAAAACAAAGTTAAGGGGCTAACACCACCTGCCTGAAAGAATTATTACGTAAGACTATTATAATCAAAATGCTATTGGTATTTACATAAAGACATACAAATAGATCAGTAGATGAAAACAGGGAGTTCCCTGATGGTGTAGTGGCTTAAGGCTTCGGCGTTGGCGCTGTCAGTGCTGCGCCCTGGGTTCGATTCCCAGTCAGGGAGCTACCCACATACCAAAAAGCAAAAAAAAGAAAGAAAACAGAGAATCCAAAAATAAGCCCACACTTATACAGACAACTGGTTTTGACAAAAGGTTCAAAGCAATGTGGTGGAGAAAGGACATAATTTTCAACAAATAGTTCTAGAATAATTGGGACATCCATAAGCACAAAAAAACCTAGGATCCATACTTAACATCACATACAAAAATTAATACAAAATAGATCACAGGCCTAAATGTACAACCTAAAACTATAAAACTTCTGGGAGGAAACATAGGAGAAAATATTTGTATGACCTTGGGTTAGGTAAAAATTTCCTGCTTATGACACCAAAAGTATGATCCATAAAAGATCAAATCGATGAACTGATTTCAGAGAAATTAAAACTTTCTGTTCTTCAAAATGCACAGGTAATAGAATAAGACAAGCCACAGACTGGAAGAAAAGCTTTGCAAAGCATATATATCAGAATATATAAAAAAAAAGCTTTGCAAAGCATATATATCAGAATATATAAAAAACTTTCAAAACTCAACAATAAGAAAATAACCCAATTTAAAAAACAGACAAAAGATTTGAACAGATAACCCACCAAAGTAGATAAATAAATGAAAATCTAAGTAGATGAAAAGATGCCCAACATCATTGGTCATCAGATAAATGCAAAATAAAACCACTCTGAGATACCTCTAGAATGACTGAAATTAAGACTAACCATAACAAGTGCTGACAAGTACGAGAAAGAACTGAAAGTCTCATGCACTGTTGATAAGAATAATACAACTACTTTGGAAAAAAGTTTAACAGTTTCTTAAAAATATATATACCTACCATATAATCTAGGCATTTCATTCCTAGGTATTCACTAAGAGAAAAGAAAATATACAGTAGACTCTCCGTTATCCGGAACTCAAGCAACTGGTACCCCCAATCAACCGGCAATATGTTTTTGCCGGTTGCTTGAATTCCCATTAACACACAGTCTACTTACATCTATCCAGCACCTAAAAATCCCCATGGGTGATGGTTGACTGAGAGTCTACTATATATCCAAACAAAGACTTGTTCATAAAAGCTTTATTTTAATAGCCCAAAACTAGAAACTCAGATGTCTATCAACAGGTGAATGGATAAAAATAAATGTTGGTATGTAAGGTTTGACAACTAAGTTCGCCAACTCATCCTAGAAAAAATGCTACATACCTCATTGCTGAATATCACCTTCGAAGCACTCCCCTTGGGAAGCCATGCACCAAAGCCAGCCCCTAGTCTACGCTTCAAAGCAATTTTCAAACTCGTTTTCTAGAATGGCCATCAGAGCTGCCGTAGTATGACCCTTAATCTCCTGAATGTCATCCAAATGTCTTCCTTTCAGTATTTCCTTTATGTTCAGGTAAAGAAAAAAAGTCATTGGGGGCTAGATCAGGTGAATAGTGAGAGTGTTTCAAAACAGTTATTTGTTTACTGGCTAAAAACTCCCTCACAGACAATGCTGTATGAGCTGGTGCGTTGTCATGATGCAAGAGCCATGAGTAGTTGGTGAAAAGTTCAGGTTGTTTTCATCTAACTTTTTCACACAGCCTTTTCAGCACTTCCAAATAGTAAACTTGATTGACCGTCCAGTTGGTACAAGTTCATAATGAACAATCCCTCAATATCAGAAAAGGTTAGCAACATTGTTTTTTGGGTTTTTTTGTTTTGTTTTGTTTTGGTTTTTGGTTTTTTTTTTTGTTTTGTTTTTGTATGTGGGTAGTTCCCTGGCTGGGAATCGAACCCAGGCCGCAGCGTTGACAGCGCCAGTGCCAAAGCCTTAAGCCACTACACCGCCAGGGAACTCCCAGCAACATTGTTTTGACTCTTGATTTGGACTGATGGAACTTTTTTGTTTGTGGAGAACTGGCTGATTTCCTCTGTGCACTTCTCATGCCAAGATTTTCAGTTAAGATTTTCCTGTTTCTCTATCAATGTTTGCCTGGTCTGCTATTCTCCTCATAATCAGCCAATAAATCTGTCACATGATTCCATGAATTTTTGCAATGTTTTTATCAGTTCTGCTCATTACTGGCCACCTCGACCTCTTTTCATCAGTGGTGTCTTCTCTCCCCTCAGAAAAACATTTAACCCATTTACACACTGTTGTTTTATTCATGGCATTATCCCATAGCATTATCATAGGATAACATGTCTCTGATTTCACTTTCACTCTTGTCAAGTTTAACAAGAAATTTAATGTTTGTTTATTGCTCTAATTCAAGCTCCAACATTCTCGTAACAGCACACAAAAACATGCAACAACAGTAATGAACGCCACTTAGCAAGACACTGCCACATGTCGACATGAACACAGCTGTGAGACACAGATAAACCAAAGTTATGAAACCTTAATGAGTTGTTTATACAGTACTGCCAACATAAGTGCACAGTGACAAGTTTGTGAACTTAATTATCAGACATATACAATGTAATATTATTCAGTCAGAAAAATAAATGAACTCTTTATATATATGCAGCATGAATGAATCTCCAATTATGCTGAGTGAAAGAAGCAAGATTTTTTTTGAAAGTATATATTATATATTTCCATTTATATAAAACTCTATAAAATGCAAACTAACTTATAGTGCCTAAAATGAAATCAGTGGTTGTCTGGTGGGTATACAGCAGAGATGACAAAGGGCTGTAAGAAAACTTTGAGGGATGACGAATATATTTACTATCTTGATTGTGGTTATGGTTTCACAGATGTATATATGTGTTAAAACTTTTTAAACTGTACGCTTTAAATATTTACACCTTATTGTATTGTCGATTATTATAAGATGATGAATCTTTCAAAAAGATGAAGTTGAGCTAAGGCTGTATCATAGGAGATGCAACTAAAATGTATTAAAGAGGTAGACTCTTCAGGCCTTTGTCATAGAAATAAGTGAAAGATGCTCAGTTTCCTATATTAAATGGGAATACAAGACCTTTCATCCTCAAGTAGCTATTTAATACAAATAGAAAATAGTGTGATAAGCATTACATCATTGTATTGATGCTAGTTGTTTTTTGTTATGAGAAAAAGAATTGTCTGAAAAAATATAAGAGAAAAAAGGCAATGGTATATTTCTGCCATCCCCACCCCCTGCCCCACACCACCAAAATGTAGTAACAAATAACTAATGGCTGAGGTATTTAACTAAAGTACTTGCAGATTCACTTAGCAAAGTAATTTTTAAATAGCTAAAAGAACAGAATAAACATATCTCTCACTGGGTTTATGTAAAAGCAAAAAGGGGATGTCAACTGTCTTACACTGATCTGACTTTTGAAATTGTTTAGACAGAAGTAAGATGCCACCTGCGTTATCCCAACAAAGACCAGTTCTACTGGGTTATCTCTATAAATGTCTCCTAGTTTTCCTGTACTGCTCCACTGCATCCTGTGAAAAATACAGTCCTACAAAGAATAGCACAGACAAAAAAAATAAAGAAAAAAGAATAGCACAGACAGAATTGGAGATCTGTGAGCTTATTTCGTTATTTCCAAAAGCCTAGTAGAAAATAAACATTTTTTCAAGGCAAAGTTCCAAGTCACACTAGAATACCAGGTTCTTCTGCTTTTAGCTGGAGTCATGTGGTTTAGAGTCAAATTGATAGTTAAGATGTCTTTGATCCATAAAAATGGGGAAAGAAACTATTACTTAAGAAATATGCTTTGTTTGGTAGATAGCATGTTTTAAAATCTCGTGTCCAGGAAAAGGGCGGGTTTGTTTTTTTTTTTGTTTTATGTTTTTTAATTTGGTGAGGGGGCAGGGGTAGTTCCCTGGCTGGGAATTGAACCCAGGCTGCAACGTTGAGAGCACTGAAGCCTAGCCACTACTTGACCAGGGAACTCCCCAAGAATCCTCTTAGGTCAATGCCTCCCACCATCTCTCACTACAAAGGGCACTATCACTCTTTCAACTGGCTCAAATACACAAACAAAAATTCTATTCCCAAAGATTCTACAAAATCTACCTGGCATCTCTTCCTTTAAAGAACTGACACACACCTCCCCACACATACTCTCACACTACTACTCCCCTACACAAGTGTGTGATCCAAATTATGCTATCTGATTCTCCCTCTCCTATATCTGACTCTTGAGCAAAGACACTCAAGAAATAAATTAATAAAGCTGAGACATCTGAGAGTAGAAAAGGTCAATCCCCTAGTCCCTGGTGCTGGGATTCCTGAAGTTGCCCCTCTTCTTGATCCTTCCTCAGCCATGCTCGGTCAGCTCTTCTATACTTAATCAATTTATTTTGTATAATAAATAATTTGACTGGTCTTTATCTTCAGGTCAATTTCCCTGGTGATAGGAGTAGCTTTGTTATTCGTGGTCAGCCCCTTGGATCACAAGTACTTGAGTTCCTGTTAATGAGATGACTCTGGATGGGTGCTAATTACCAGAAAGATCAACCAGTCACTAGATGACTGGGGCTCTGAGCCAGGTGACTGCTATCAACCCAATCTTCAAGGAGAAAAAGGGAGCTGGACACTGAGTTCCATCATGTGGCCAATGATTCAATTAATCATGCCTACATAATAGGACCCCAATAACAACTCTGCACACTGAAGCTCAATTGAGCTTTCTGCTTAGCAAACATATTTAATGACTGATGGCTTAGGAAGGTGATATGTCCTGATTCTACTGAGAGAGAACACAGAAGCTCCATATTCAGAACCCTACAAGACCTCACTTTATTAGTCTCTTCTTTTGGCTGCTCCTAATTTGATCATCTATAATAAAACTATAATCATAAATATAGTTCTGTGAATCATTTAGCAAATTATCAAACATGAGGAGAAAGTGGAAATCCCTGATTTTGTAGCCATTTGCTGAGAACACAGTTGGTCTGGGAACACCCACAGCTTGTGGCTGGTTTGGTGTCTGAAGTAAGGGCAGTTTTTTGGGGGACTGTGTCAGCACTAACTCTGGGTAGTTAGTGACAGAACTGCATTACATTATTTCACTTAACCACTCTCTCAGCCTCATTTTTCTCATCTGTAAATGGAGATGAGGAAATATGCTAAATACAAAATCATTATATTTACATTTCATAAGGTTTTTGTGAGAAATGAGTTACTATATGTAAAGCACTCAGAGGAGTGCCTAGCACGTACCAAACATTATATAAATATTAGAATAGTTTTTGAGTTGTTTTTTTAATTATTAAAGTCCAGAGGTGGCTAATACCGAGACTATTCTAAATAACACAGAGAAAAGACTGGTTCCCAACATTAGTCAGAAATCTTAACAACACTAATCAAATAGATGGTACTGACATTAGCCAACTAATGTTCTGAACTCAAATCAACATTATGATATCTATATTATCTACCAAAACTCAGACTAGCCAGTTTGAGCCAGTGCCAGAATATTACATGCTTTTTGTAATTCTGGAAATCATCGCTCTAGCGAGATTAGGGGCCTTGCTTTGAAAAACGAAACAAATAGTTGGGAGGAATAGTACAACAGAAGATTTTCACTTTTAGTCTGTCAAACCACCAGGCAGGACACATGGTGAGCAAAACCTAAAATGGTACATGTATATCACTTCTCAGCTTAGCTGTGAGCTACATCACTGTATATTGTGTAGACTCCAAGAAGATTCATTTGATGTGAACCCCAAGAAGGAATTGACTTGCTAAGATGAACTTCCCATAGTCAACTGAGGGCCCCAATTTTATAAATAATAAGGGCCTAGCAGCCTTTTACTGACAGGGTCTTGACTCCACTACTCCGTATGCCAGGAAGAACCTCAGACTGAACTCTGGGCTTCGAGCACTGTGTCCTGCTTATTTATGCCATCTGACTCAACAATTGCAGGGAAGCTCTGGTTTCTTACTTCTACCAATGGACCGAGACCTGCCTCGTCCAATCACAACTGCACAATTTGGATACCTCATTTACATAAAAAGAACCCAATTAGGAACCAGGTGGGAACTTTTCACTGTAAAAGGCAGCCTCCCCTGTCTTGGGGGAACACTATCTGCGTTGCTACCTGAATCTGTGTCTCCCCAGTTGCAGCTCTTTTTGCTCAAATGCATGTTTTTAATTCTTTATTACAGTCAAAATTAATTTCAGTTTACAACTGAGATGTTTTTGTCTGCTCATCACTATTGGGGACCAACCCCTGAAAACTCACTCCATTGTCTTCCATCTTCCTGTCATTGAGAGCAAAACTGGAAGTGTTCCAAATAGTTGCTGAGTCCAAAAAGAAAGTTCTTAGCAGAAAACTGACTTGGGCTATTTTTTAGTGTTATAATTTAGTTCCTATGTTTCGGCCCTTTCTTTATCACTTTCCCTTCCCAGCTACTTCTGTATGAGTTTTCAGAGAATGCCAGGAATGCTATCCCTGTCATCTTTTATTCCAAGTTCCTACTTATGAAACCATCTCTTAAAATCCAGGTGCCATGTCCTCCTGTTATTATAGAAAAAGAAGTAAACTAAAATTAAGTGGTCCTAATAGGAGAATTTTCGTGGCAGCGCTGGTATAATTGCAAAGATCATTTCATTATTGGCTCTCTCATCAGTAGAAAGCCTGAGTTGCTCAGCAGCTATTAAACAAAAGCCCCACAAGGAATTCAGCTTCTCAAGATTTCCAGAAAGTTGTTTGTATAGCTAACTTGGGCTACTTCTAAACTGATAAAAACAAAGAATTAATAAGAACTATCAGCCTGCCCATCCTAGAACCAGGATTAGAATCTAAGTCTTCTTGCTTCAAATCTAATGCTTCCCATCTACATTATAGATGATCACTTCCAGATCTAAAATTCTATAATCCTAGGTAACAATTCAAACAAAAACAGAAACTATCTCATTCCTACCAAAACTGGTCTTCTCTACCAGTAATCAGTAAATTACTTTGTTAAATTTTTCACTTGAAAATATTTAAAAATATGAATAAGAAATTTCTCATTTTTTAATTATGAAGATAAATGATAGTTAACTGGAATTCAATAAACTAGAAGAGGAAAAAAGGAAACAAAAGGAATTAACAATTTTTGAGCATGTATTATACACTAAGCAATATTTCAACCAAATGGTATGGAAAAGGGTTGATCTAGAGAGCAAAAGGCCCAGATCTAAGTCCTGGTTCCATTACTAACTAAATGCATGACAATGAACAGCAACTTTATAAAGCTAGACCTGAAGTTCCTCATCTACAAAACCAGGGACCCTGGTAGTCACTTATGTTTAACCATTCTTAGCATTAAGACCTACTCTAAGAGCAGGAAAGAGAGATTGCTTCCAATCTTGTTAGTATCAAAGGAAGCTCTAGCCACAGATGCAAAAAAAGCCCTGTTCTTCCTTTCCCTATCAAGTCTTACACCATTAGACATTGTTTATCACTCAGAAATCTAAAGAAAATGCTCCATAAAAAAATGGTAGCCATGGTTTAGCAGTTTTACACATGAAAAAGATCTAAAGTTTTTATTTAATAAATTAAACATGAGTCAACACAGTGATGCGAATGCTGAAGGCCCCACTGTCTAATCAGACTGCATTAACAGATGCACAGGGTCCAGAACTGAGAGGCTGATGGTCTTGCTCAACTTTGTACTGATCAAACCACACCTGGGGGTCTGCATCTAACTCTAGACCCATGATATGAGAAATATGTTAACAAAAGTGTTCACAGGCAGGAAACCAAGATGAGGAGAAGGCTGAGAAAACATATTTCCTTCAAAGACTAGGGTTATTTAACCTAGAAAAGAAAAGACTGAGGGGAGAGACCATCTTACTTCCACCCAATCTTTGAACCATCTAGGACTCAGCAGAGCTAGGACCAAATGGGGAGCTACCGAAGAAAGGGGCTGCCTCCAAAGGCCAGCAAGCTTCCTATCTCTGGAGATGAAGCAGCAGGAAATAGGGGTGAGTGAGTGGAGAAGCTAGTGAGCAGAGGGGTAGGGAGAGGATGGAATTCAATTATAATTCTAGTGAAGAACAACTCTAACTCTGGAGCATCTTCCCCCATTTCCATCACAGTAATTATATTCATTTTTATTCAGTGACTGTATGTAGAACCCTTTCAATAATTTGCTCTCTGCTAAGTATTTTATATGCATGACCTTTAAAATCCAAGTTGCTGCCCATCTTCTTCCCCCTTCTCTAAATCAGCCACCAACTAGGATTGACAACTAGGCTGCCTATTACCTTCTGAGGACTTCCATGCCTTCCACAGGTCCTCCACGCTGATGAGCTTATCCTCACCATGGAAGGTGCTATGTTTCACTGTTGGGTCATGGTAATTGAGGTCTTCTCTCAGGAACTGCAAGGGAAAAGCACACAAGTCATAAGAGATACCTGGGAGTCAGCCCACCAAGATCTCCATAGGTCATCTCACTATCCATAGCACATCCCATCTACCCAATGCACAAGTGTATCACATCATTCATGTGTCCTTCCACGTGCCTATGCCAGTTGCCAACTAGACAGCCTTTTCTTCTTTGTTAAATTTTTCACTTGAAAATATTTAAAAATATGAATAAGAAATTTCTCATTTTTTAATTATGAAGATAAATGATAGTTAACTGGAATTCAATAAACTAGAAGAGGAAAGAAGGAAACAAAAGGAATTAACAATTTTTGAGCATGTATTATACACTAAGCAATATTTCAAGAACTTCTACAATATTTTCTCATCTAATCCTTACAACCAATGAATTACCACAGCTATTTTACAAATTAGAACAGTAATATTCTCATACATAATGCAATTGGCCCCAAATCACATTAAATTACTTAGGGAGGTTAAATTATTTGCTGTCGTGGTTTTAAAATATGCTCACAATTCTTTGACAATCCTCCCACAAAAGGTGAATTCCCCTCCCCTTGAATAGGACCGACATTAATGACTCATCTTCTAATAGAATGTGGCAGCAGTGATGTTGAGTGACTTTAAAGGCTAGGTTAGAAAAGGCAATATGGAGTCCACCTGGCTTTCTCGCTTTTGGGACAACATGCCTTAAAGTCCTGAACCAACACATAAGAAATCTGGCTACCCTGAAGTCACAATGCTTAAGAAATCTTATAGAAAGACTATATAGAGAGAGAGATGTCTGAGCAGCTCCAGCTGTGAGACTTCCAGCCCAGGAATCAGACATGTGAGGGTCTGAGACTTCAGGTGATTCCAGCCCCCAGCTTGAGTCACTTTACCTGATGTCAAGTCGACATAGGTTAGCTGTCCCTACTGAGCTATGCCCTGATTGTAAATACAAGCAAATAAATGTTGTTACTATTTTTAAAGCCACTAAGTTTGGGGGAACTTTGTTACACATCATTAGATGACTGAAACATTTGCTTAAGGTCACAGCTGCTAAGTGATGGAGTTAGTATTCCAACCCAGGATACCTGAATTTATAGTCCAAATTTTTCCCCTGCACTGCCTATTCTGTCCTTTAATTATCTGTATTTCTTTTCATAATATAGTATCTCTTACAAGACAGAAGAAAAACAAAAGAAAGCTTTTAGAAATTTAACTGATCATTAACTTCATAGATACTCATTCAGCCTGATCCTTAATTAACCTCATACGTATGTAGAGGATTGAACAATGATCATTACTTTCCACAGAGCCTCAAACATCAAAGAAATTATGCAATTCTGATCACTACTCTCACAAGAGCA
Organism: Lyroderma lyra; assembly: GCA_004026885.1. Taxonomy (NCBI): domain Eukaryota; kingdom Metazoa; phylum Chordata; class Mammalia; order Chiroptera; family Megadermatidae; genus Lyroderma; species Lyroderma lyra. Next base: position 16,796 of record PVJL010001936.1, on the reverse strand, counting down.
CATTTTAGTAGGACTTTTCAGGAAATGTCCTCCTATTCATCTTTCTTTTCCCCAGGGTCCAGGGAAAAAATCTGACCCAGAGTAATGTCAGTAAATGTTATTGGCTAAATGAGTAGATGATTGACACTATGGTCCCAGATTCCCAAAACCCATAGTCAGGTTGCCTTCCCTGGGTTTTGCAGACATTAAGACATCTGGGCTTAATGATCCTGGACAGAAGTTTAAAGAGAGTCCACACTGGAACATTTTTAACCTAGTCAGAGGATAGGCAGCTGAGCACACTTGTTAACCCGCAAGAAGAGAAGCAGGCAGATAGGAGGAAGTTACCCGAGGCGACCATAAATAAACGGCTGGGGCTTGTTGATGAGTCTTGCTCCCACCCCCAAGGAAGCGCTGTGGGCTGGCCTGAGGCTGGTACAGGAGGCGCAGAGGCACGAGCCCGGGGCTAGAATTGATGGAGGAAAATACCCTCCTTTTCCCCAAGACCTGCAGCACGAGAGGGTACAAGTCTGCCAGTCTAGGACAGGGACTGGCTAGAAAGTTGGCCTCTTCCTTTGAGCACAGAAGCCTGGCGGGGAATTTAAATGCAAGAAGGGCGGAGACTAACTCTCTCTATGGTTGGATCTTGGGGAACGGCTGGGGCAGCTAGGCGGAACAGAAAGGCTCGGGCATTGGGGCCCTGGTGCCCAGCGGCCCAGCAGCTGGAGGAGAAAAGGCGGCCCGAGCGAGCGAGCGAGCGAGCGGGAGCTAGGGGCTCACGCACGCTCAGCGCTGGATTGCTGCTTGGCTGGCAATGAAAGACATCCACCTGGAGCGAGGTGCTGCGGCTGCCTGAGTTTCCCCAGAAAAGGACGATATCTTTAGTGCTATAAGGGAGAGAAAACTCTGGATGCAACCTCATTTGGTAGAGGGCGGCAGAATTAATTTTCTTTGGGTGTTTAAAAATTATGTAGTTTTTAAATAAAAACTCCTTTCCTTTTTCACCAAACGTCTGTATTCGGGATTTGTATATGGGCGGGGCAGCAGGACCTGGATTCTATTCGGTAATACAAGGAACTTGACAATATCCACAACTGGTGTAATGCAGCACTGTCCAATCCAACTTTCTGCAACGATGAACATGTTCAAGATCTGCCCTGGCTCAAATAGTTGCCAGTAGGTAGATACGGCTATTGCGCACTCATAATGTGGCTTGTGTAACTAGAGAACTGAAATGTTAATAACATTAATTTAAATGGCCACACGGGGCTACCTATTGGAGTGCAGCTGTAATACAGTCTACTACCTGGGGTATACTATGGTCTAGCTACACTCCCACAGAGGCTAGAGTGGTGCAGGGAAGTTAAGACCTCTGGTTAGATGAGGCTATGAAAGCTCACATACTTAGGTTTAACAGCTCTTTGTGCCCTCTTGCAACTAAATTCAAGTCCTGACACCTGAGGGTTAGATTCTCCAGCTCTCCAATCTCTTGTTTGAAATTGTTGAAAGAATCTACTTTTTAATAAGGGTTAAGTAGGTGACGTGGTGAAAAGCCCAGAGCAAGGAGATTATTGTCAGTTCTTAGAAAAGTAAGCTGATTAAAGTATTTCTTGATTTTTATTTTTAATAGTCAGCCTTTTAGGCCATCTGACATTCAATTTATTACATGCTGTAAGTTGTGAATCTTAACATTTTTTTCCCAAGTTGCCACCCAGTTATTCCAGCCTCATTTATTAAATTATCTTTCATTCCTTTTTGAAAAATGTGATTTAATAATAAATTAAATCCTTATATTTATATTATAGGGTATATTTCTAGGTTCTCCATTCTTTTGTACTAAACCATATTTTTATTTTTGTGCTAGCACTTGACTATTTTATTTACATTTTTTATTTTATTTATACTTAAAAACATTTTTTCTTTTTAATGTCTGGATCCCCCTGTTCTATTGGCCATCCTATTTCAGAATATTTCTTGTCAATCTCAGCTGCTTGTTTTTAAAAATGAATATTAGAACAATTTTGTTAATTTTATTGAGAGCCTTGATTGCTCTCACTGGGTACCTACATGATAAGATCACTAGACCTTAAACATCAGACACGGTGACATCTCAGGAGGACACAGTCAACAAGCAATCTGAGACAGCCAGTCTAGGGACAGAAATTCATTTACAAATTTATTCAACAAATGTAAGATTTCTACATGCCAGGCATAGTTCAAGGCAGTAGAAGTACAGTAAATGATAAAAACACAGATAGAAATCTTTGTCTTCATTGAGTTAATGTAACTGACTCTAACTTGTTCAAGCCTGCTGTAGTTGCCAAGGTCTTCAGGCTAATAGCTCCTGCTTTAGACATGCCAATCATTAGAGGAATTCTTGGGGTGAGTTTTTATAAAAATGGCATCCCACCCTTTTTCCCTTCCCTTGACAGAAAAGAAACCTGAACTCTGTACATCCTTAAAAATGGATTTGAGGATTAGGACTCCCACCTTCTTGGTTGGTGGCTTCTTGATCAAAAAACCTTTCCTTACTCCAAACTCTAATGTTGTGAGTTTGGCGTTTTGAAGTGGGCACACAAACTTTGGACCTGTAACACTAATACCCTATTTGAATGAAAGAGATAATAATTTCTTTAAAGCAGGAAAAAAGAATAGGAAATGCCAAGAGTAGTGGTATTAGTGGTTTGTCAAGAAATTAGTCAATAAAGATCTCATTAAGAAGGTGACTTTTAAGCAAATATCTGATGGAAATTGAGAAAGACAAGCAGAATAACTGGAAGAAGAGTATCTCAAGAATAGGGATGGCAAATGCAAAGGCCCTGAGACAGGAACATACCTGACAGGTTCAAGGAATAGCCAGGAGGCCAGAATGGCAGAAGAGAAATGAGACTAGTAGAAACTCAGGGAAGCAACAGGGGTCCAGATCACAATGGTTCCTGTAGGCTAATATGAGGACTTTGACTTTTACTCTAAGATGTTAAGTTGTTGGAAGAATTTGAATAGAGGTGCAACATGATCACATTCACATTTTTAAAATAATTTCTCTGAGTGCCATGTTGAGAAGCAGACTATAGGAGGACAAGGGCAGATGTGGGAAAACCAGTCAGGTGGCTACTGCAGTAATCTAGGTATGAGCTAATGGTGGCTTGAAACAAGGCAGGAGTGTGGGGGTAATGAAGAGTTGTCAGCTTTGGGGTATATTTTAAAGACATTAAATCTGTAATCCTCATAATTTTTTTTAGTTTTGATTCATCAAGTACTTAAAGGCAAGTTTGTCCAACCTGCAGCCTATGGGCCACCTGCGGCCCAGGATGACTTTGAATGTGGTCCAACACAAATTTGTAAACTTTCTTAAAACATTATGAAAATGACACATGGACTTTTGTTTTGTTTTGTTTTGCTATCAGCCATCATTAATGTTATTGTATTTTGTGTGGCCCAAGACAATTCTTTTTCCAATGTGGGCCAAAAAGTTGGACACCCCCTGCTTTACATTAAGGTATACCCTACTTTAGTCCTCTTAGGTTCTAACCCAACCCTCTTAATCTATTATAACTCTAGAGAAACTTATATCATATATAGGTCTTAGGAGCAGAAATGATAACATCTCAAAGGAAGGGGATTTTCTGCCATTACCAGCTAACTTGAGGAAACATCTGAAACATACTAGCTACTTATAGGGAACCAACAAGCAATAGACAACTTTTCATAGCCAAATCTATGGAGAGCAGAGAGGCTCATGGGAACAAAGTACAAGGAAGGATCTGCACAGGGGCTCGAATACAGGCTCTATCAGTGCCACAAAGAATGCAAAGGAGTGTGGGATCAGAAAACAAGGCCAGGGAGTTCCCTGGTGGTGTAGTGACTTGGGGCTTTGGTGCTGGCACTGTCGGCGCTGTGGCCTGGGTTCAATTCCCGGCCAGGGAACTACCCACATACCAAAAAAAAAAAAAAAGAAAGAAACAAGGCCAGCAAGAAGATGGTGTCAAATGTGGAATGTGGGCTGACAAAAACTCTACCTGAAAGAAGCACCTCATGTTGAGTGGAACCTCTTTAGGGTACTAAGTGATGCTACAACAATCAGGCCTTAAGAGTAGGAAAGGCAGTGCACTATAAAGAGTTCAGAACCTACAGAAACAGAGACCTTACTTCATGTGTGACTTTTGGGCAAGCTACTTAGCCTCTCTGAGCTTATTTTTCCCTCAAAATGAGGGCTAATTGTCCCTCTCATTTGAGTGTGATTAAGGATTAAATGAGACCAGTTTACAGAAGTCATAAACTACCTGTGCATGTGTCTTTTAATGGCCCGTAGGGCATTTTACAAATTGAACCTACGTTTAAAAATCAAAAACTTTACCAAAGAAGTTCAGTTTTTCAGGCTATCTTTAAAAAAAAAAAAAAATCAAAAGATCTAGGAGCACTGAGCTCCAGTGACAACTTGAGAATTTTATATAGGAGAGACTGAAGGGCAGTAATTTGAGTAGAAGGGAGGAGGGTGGTGGCTAATGAACGTGTCATGAAATTGTATTTGCATAGCAAAAACACTTTTTATGTAGATTGCTCAATACAAATTAATTTTAACATGCAACATTTTATGATGTTTTTATTCACATTTTATTTAAAATTAAGAAGAAAATCAATTGTCCATATCAAAGCGTATATATATATATATATATATATATATATATATATATATATATGAACCATTTGGGGCAGCTTAGAGGTGGGAGAGTTGGTGTTGAGGAGCTAATTAGGGCCTCAAGACCCCACCCCTTGGTACCACTCCTGGGTTCACATATCTACCTGACAACGAGCTACCAGAGCTGAGCAGCAGCAGCCTCCTTCTGAAGAGGCCTGTGCTCTCAAGTTTACCACAGCTCCACCCACTCACAGATTTATGCATGTGCATTTATACAGCCCACGTTACTTGGTTATGATACCCCTCGAATGCACAGAGCTTGAGATTCCTCACATAAACAAAAGTGCTCTGTAAGTTTTAAACCACAGCTCGAATGTTAGTTGTGATTATTACTACTGGTAATAGTAATAATCTTACTACTGGAAGGAGAGTGAGATAAGAACATGAAAGTAATAGAAAAAGCTTCTTAATCAAAGGTGTCTCTTCTGTGCTCCCACAGCCCCTTATACCCTTATAAGTCTTATTATGTGTCTACTTCCCCTATCAAACTATACATCCTCTGATTGAAGTTCCCAGTTACCCAGCCATATACATAGCATACAAGAATGTTGTACTGGAGTTCCCTGATGGTGTAGTGGCTTAAGGCTTCGGCGCTGGCACTGTCAGCGCTGTGGCCTGGGTTCGAGTCCCAGTCAGGGAGCTACCCACATACCAAAAAAGCAAAAAAAAAAAGAATGTTGTACTGAACTAGAACTCTGATGTTCAATATACTTGAGGAAGGCATTACCACCATATTATTTTGAACACTGTCTCTGATTTAAGACTGAGTTTAAAAGCAACAAAAAATAAAACAAAACTCTTAAGAGGCAACTTTTGGCTCCATAAGGATTTACTATTTCAGACTCAGAACAAGAAGCTCTTTTCTCAGGGAGGTCTAAGGAGGCTCCATAAAAGTCTTGCCTTGCCATGGGGAATGCAGCATTGGCTAGAGCTGTAGCTTAACAGCTCTCTGAAGAGCCAAGGTACCAGATGTCATTAGGTATATTTAGCCCTATGAGCTCAGAAAAGTGATCTTCCTGGTGGTGGTACAAAGCATGCAACCTCATCCCAAGTATTAAGCAGTAGTAGAGTGTGGCTGATAGAGAGGAAGGGAGACATCTCTAGAATTCCCACAAAACAGGCCCTGCCAGCTCCATCAGTGAACACAATTCACTGATGTAAAGCCAGAAGAGGAGCAGCACATCTTTGGGTGTAGGATCTGGGAAGGTCTCGTAGTTCTTCCTTAGAATCAATTACTCCTCCTTCCCCTCTTTACAATCTGTTCCCCACTGCTTACCTTCTATGTCTCCCAAACCAAACGACACCACCTTCACTCCCACTTCACCACCCATACAATATTTAGAACCCACAAGATACATGCCCCAGATCCCAGAAGCCTCCCAACTCTTGTTCACTTCCTGAACATCAAGTAAGGACCCACACTTTAGCTATAACAGCTCTGAATGCCATTTATACAGAGTACAGGGACATGGATGTCTCAGGGGTAAAATATCTATCTCCAGTGAGATCAGAAGTTATTGCTCAAGTACAGGGAGAGGATAGTCATTTCTCACTCACCTTGGTACATCTAGTCTTACTTCTGGCCAATGCATCACCAGAATAACCTTTGTAAAGTACAAATCTAACTCTACCAACATATCTACTTAAAATCTCTTGGCTCCCATTATCTACAGGATAAAGCCTTATCTTCTTGCTTTCAAGGCCTGTTAAAACCTGGCCCATGAACTAAATTCCCAGTCAACTCCCTGGCAGACACCTACACTCTATACAAGGGGTCAGAAAACAATGACTATGGGCCAAATACAGTTTGCTGCTTGTTTCTGTAATAAAGTTTTATTGGAGTATAGCAATACTCACTTATGTACTGTCTATGGCTACTTTCATACTACAAAAGCAGAGTTGAGTTGTTGCGACAGGCTGTATGGCCAACATAAACTATTAGGTATCTGGCCCTTACCAACATTTACTTGAGACACATCAAGCCATTTCAGACTCTTTGAAAAAACCAAGCTCTTTTAAACCTCTAAACCTTTACACAGGGTGCTCCATTTAAAATGTTTTCTCCTTCTCTTTATCTGTTAAAGAAAAAGTTACTGCCTCTGTGAAGTTTTCCAGACCTCTCCCAGGCAAGTGAATTGTACTATCCTATTTGTTCTCGCAGTTCTCAGGGTATACATCTATGGCAATATATACACCATTATACTACAATTACTATTTAATTACCTCCTCTTACTATCCCTAAGCAACTCAAATACAAATATAGAAATTGTATTTTATTTACCATTTATCTCTTTACCTAATATCTTGCAAATTCTCTGGAACACCCAAATGAAGAATTAATTTGGCTCCAAAAACTCACCTGCAAGCATAGGGCTTGGCATGGAGGAGGATATGTGGTTATTAAATAACTGAATGAGTGTCTCTCACTTGAATTTGCCTTACAACACCCAGCAGAGTACTTAGCTTAGAATAGCTAGTCAATGCACATTCCGTTACTATACAGAAGAAAGAAAAAGGTCCCCAAACTGACAACCAGTCTGAAACAAAGATATTCAACTAGGAGCCAGAGGGTTACAATGCCTTGGATTCAGTGTAGCATGATGGTTTAGAGCAGGCATCCCCAACCCATGGGCCACGGACCGGGCCTAGGAGGAACTGGGCCACACAGCAGGAGGTGGGCACTGGGTGAGCAAGCAAAGCTTCATCTGTATTTACAGCCGCAACCCATGGCTGGCATTACTGCCTGAGCTCCACCTCCCCTCAGATCAGTGGTAGCATTGGATTAGTTGCATAATTATTTCATTATGTACTACAATGTAATAATAGTAGAAATAAAGAGTACAATAAATATAATGTGCTTGAATCATCCCAAAACCATTCCCCTACTCCACATCAGTCCATGGAAAAATTATCTTCCGTGATATCAGTCCCTTGTGTCAAAAAGGTTGAAGACCACTGGTTTAGTAACGGCTTAGGGCTTTGGTGCTGGTGCTGTCAGCGCTGCGGCCTGGGTTCGATTCCCGGCCGGGGAACTACCCACATACCCACTCCCACCTGCAAATTTAAAAAAAAAAAAAAAAAAAAAAAAAAGAAGACCACTGGTTTAAAGTTTGATTCCAGAACCAGGCTGCCTGAGCTTGAATTCTAGTCCTGCCACTTACTTTCAGTGTATCATGCACACCATTTGTAAAATGAAGATAATAGTACATAGTACAAAACTTTGTAGTACCCTGATCGAGAGTATTACAAGTGAGTTAATTCGCAAAAAGAATGTAGAATAGTTCCTGGCACAAAGTAAGCTCTCTCCTGTGTAAATTATGTTTTCCTAAATATTAATATATTTAATATATTATGAAAGGAATACTAAGAACGTATAATCCTAGATCCCACTATTAAGTGATGCTGATCTCTCATATGTGAATGAGACCCATAGAGGAGATAAAAGATAGATATTTACTAAGTGTTTGAGAGATCAGCAATAGATATAATTAAAACAAAGTACTGTAACCTATTGATCTCTATGGTCCTTTGTGTTCTACTATATGATTCTTACATTGAAAGTTTTATCTCCATTTGAAATAGAAATTTCGGAGTTCCCTGGTGGTGTAGTGGCTTAAGGCTTTGGCGCTGGCACTATCAACGTTGCAGCCTGCGTTCGATTCCCAGCCAGGGAGCTACCCACATAAAAAATAAATAAATAAATAAATAAATAAATAAATAAAATAGAAATTTCACAACCTTATGCAAAGGCCCTCTGTGGGGTGGCCCCTACTTGCCTTCCTTGTCACATCAACTGCCACTTTCCTTTCTCCCACCTCCACTGATAATTAAATACTTGAAAATCCCTGAAAGTACCAGGCTCTCCACCAGTCTAATGTCTTTGTACATGTTATTTCCTCACCTAAAACAGTCTCCTTATTCTTCTGACATCTCTTCAGACCGAGATTACATGTCAGCAACTCTGTACATGGGTAAAACTAACTTAGGTCTTCCTCTTCTGTGACTCCATTACAATATTCACTGTGATGTATATTCACAGTATTGCAATATATTTATCTGTTTACATGGTTGTTTCTACCACTAAAAAAATTTATTCCAAGGCTGCAACTTCACCTTTCCTTTTCTCCTGTATATCTAGTACCCAGTACATATGTACCTACGGATAATCCCCTTAAGGTTGATGATAAAGTTCAGTCCTTGTCATGGAATCATTCTTGATGTCCTCAGACTATATGACACTGGGCACATGACACAGTCAAATCCTAGAGGCCTCATCTAAGGTTGCAACTTGCTAGGTACATGGTAAGAAAGGCAAAGACTGAGAAACTGACATCTCCAGTCTCGCAAACTATCCAAGGTCCAAAGTATCCAAGCTAGCCAAGGACTACTGGCTGAGGCATTTTTATCTTATAAAAGAAGGATAGAAATAGATCACTAATTTTAAAATATTTCCAGAGAGAAGGGAATATCTTCTTAATTGAGGTCAATACTGCCATATTTATGTAGTATAAATACATAACAATAGAGAGAATGCATTCTCAGTAAGTTAATGAGGTGGAGGGGACTCCCGGCTTGACAGTCTGAGAAGATTCATGAACCCACCGTCCCGTGAAACTGGGGGAAACTATTTTTTTAAAGCAACCATTTAAAGTCTATGAAAATGGTCTTAAGGGCACATAGCAAATGAAGAAACATTTGATCATGAAGATTTATGGAAACTCAGAAAGAACAGTGAGAGTCTGTAGTATTTGAACTAACACCTGCTCACTCTCTCTCCCTCCCTCTTCCAAATCAGTAAGATAGAAACTCCATACCAAACTGGTGCAGCCAAGAACACAGGGTTCCCTCTCCTTTATAGGCCTAAAAGGGACAGGACATCCTGCCTCCAGTTACCTGTTGCTAAAGCTAAGTTCTAAGTGGGGGTAATGAAGTGGGCCTCACTTCCTCTATCCATTCCCCACCCACAGGGAACAGAGGCTTTACTTTGGATGCAGCACCACTGAGAATACTAGAGCCCTGACACCAATACCCTGGCTTGTAAAACAGCAATTATACTCTGGGAGAAGGAAGCCAAGAAGATCTGAGGCTGCTGCCATATCTTCACCAAGTGCTCAGTTCCTAAGGTGGGAGTCACACTTAAAGACAAGCACATCGCTGTTCCCACCTTCAGCACCAGAACTATGGCTCAGAGATTTTGCCTGGGAGAAAAAGCTGACCAGAAAAGAGAGCTCTGAATCTCTTCATGGGGGGGGGGGGGGGGGGGGGGGG
>PVJL010001935.1:0-225607 GCA_004026885.1 Lyroderma lyra | reverse complement strand
GTGTGTGTGTGTGTCTGTGTGTGTCTGTGTGTGTGTGTGTGTCTGTGTGTGTGTGTTAGTTTTGTTGGAAAGCAAAGGGCATCTTCATGATAGTCCTGTTTGGAGGATCTGTGGAAAGACAATGCTGGTTTCATTAGAAGAGAAGCGTTGTGGTGGGAGTTGGGGGGAGGGGGGACCCCAGGGCCTGGTGTGTCTCAGGCCGCAGTCAGACCCAGGGTGGAATGACCTCAAAGACCCCCGTGGAGGGGTCCATGGACTCGGTGGATGAGACAAGGTGATGGTAAGAGAAGCCCGAGGTGCATGAACAGCAGGAGGAGGCGGGTGAGGGTGGGGGCGTGGGAGGACGGCCTCGGAGGAACTCAGCTCCATACCCAGGGGTTCTGGGGGACTTGTGCTGGTCCCAGGAATGTCCTCCGTTTTCCCGAGGGTGTTGACGTCATGCTCGCTCAGAGTGAACCTTCTAAATGTCACCCGAACTGGGAGGTCGAAGATATTCATCACTAAGAGAACCTGTTTCTCTAGACCCGGGTGACCGAGTGTGCTGAACCCCAGGAACAAGAGGGGGGATCTCCGGACGCAGACCCGCTCCCCTGAGGCCATGGGCGGTACCTGTGACCAGACCTAAGGACACGGTTTAGGGCACTCAGAAGCCAGAGAGAGGGAGGTGCCCTGGGGGCCTACGGATCAGAAAGGGCAGGAGGGCTCAAAGGAAAGGTGAGAAAGGGACAGGTGAATTCACGGGAAGGGTGGGACTCGGACACGCAGGACTACAAGCCCCTGTCCTAGGTCTTTATCATATTCACTTACCTTACGAAGCTACCTTCGTTCCCTAATTGTGAAGGTTTTTTCCTTTTCTGCCTACCTTTCTGGAAGCAGGTTACACTTATCAGAAGTCGAAACCAGACATTTTGAAACCTTTGAGTATAATGAAATTCTACATTGAGATTTAATTAAGTTCTATATTTAGAATTGGCATACATTTCTAATTCTAAATATAATGAATTCTAAGTTTAAAATTTTAGACCCTGAGTTACTACCTTAGCCATGCTCTTGCCCAAACAAGACTGGGATCCCAGACGGTAGCTGTCCGCCGCGGTGGACCCCCGACGCGGTGCTGACGGGGGTACCCACGCAGGCCCCTCTGCGGTCTCAGCCAAGGGAGGGGAGCGGGCCTCACCTTTCACAGGGCTGCGGTGGAATGGTCCTTGCATGAGTTGGAGGTGTCAAATTGCTATTGATGTAGGCCGTCTTTGTTTCATGGTCTCTCCAGAATGTTCCTCATGTCCTCCCCTCCCCATGTTTCCTGGGGGTCTCTCTGTGCTTTCTTCATGCCCCGCTGTCACAGCCTGCTCTTACAAAGCCTTCTGGGCAGGACTGACCCTGTTTAGCAAATAAAAACATCGGATACCCGGTTAAATTTGAATTCCAGAGAAGCAGAATATAATTTTATAGTATAATACATATGTCCCACGGGGTATACTTACACAAAAATTTATTTTTTAATTTACCCGAAATTCATATTTAAGTGGGTGCCCTGTATTCGATCTGGCAGCCCGACTGCTGGAATACATTCACACTAAAGTATGAGCAATTGAGAAAAACATTCTCTTTCTCTCAAGGACGTGTGTATTTTTGTGTCAGTCAGAAGCTTAGGTGAGAAGTGGGTAGCCTAACATTGAAATTTTAAGCATCTGTTAAGGTGCTGGTTCACAGTCTTGGCTGCATATTAGAATCACCCAGGGGGCCTTTAAAACCACAATGTCTAGGCCAAAACCCAGACTAATTAAATCAAAACCTGCAAGAGTGAAACCCAGGCATCGTATTGTTTAAAGCTCCCCAGTGATTCCAATTTGCGGCCATGTTTATAAACCACTGAAGTAAGGAAGGGTTCTCGACCATGGCCGCACATTAGAACCACCTAGAGCATGGGGTCTGCACCCCGACCCCAGCGGTTCTGACATAGTTGGCCTTGGTGGGGGTCTGGTGTCCATAATTTTTAAACTTCCCTGGGTGATAGAGAACTGCTAAGTTAGAGGATATATTGTGAAAGGGTCTTCTGAGGAGCAGGGCTCATCCCAGCACTCTATAAATCACACCTGGGGCCTAAGGTGCCCACCTAGAAAGCTATCCTCAATGTTTGGCTTCTGTGAGAAAAGATCCCATCTTCCCCCATGGGAACAAATTTATCTGCTGCCTGATGTCAACCAGGGTCTTATCTTTCAGGGACACTTAGTTGCCGTAGGGGGGAATATTCAGATGTAATTGTGCAGTATCGAATGCAATTTTTTTTTAAAGAATACAGTAAAGTGTATCCTGCTGGGCCAGATGGGTAGATCAGGAAGTCGCCATGGAATAAATGCTTAGCAGGACATCTAGAAGAGAAAGAGGTTGGACATGAGGGAAATGGCCAAAGAAAAAGCAAATTCCACAAAAGGAGAGCATGGGATGGGAACGATAATGTTAACAAGGATCCAATAAACCCACGCTAAGCTTAGTTTGGTAGAAGATATTTTTGGGTTGATTGATTGATTACCAGAAACCAAAACAAATTCTAAGGATCTCATGTACATGAGTGACAGGCAGCAACTAAGAGGGACGAGTTACTCTGAGCAAAGTTGGCTGGAATCATCCTGACAAACACTGTTGAGTAAACTGACAGTAGACAGTTGATAGACATCAGCTCCATATCATGTGTGACTCAATGTGCCCTGACAGCAAGACATATTTGTCTATCTGTCATAGATTGTGCAGTTCAGAGTATTAGAATTCCTTCAAGGCACAAGCCCTGACAAGAGAGTAGCTAAGCTAAAAACAGTGTTGACCAAGGTCAGATGTGGGGGAGGACCTAGAGCAGGCTCCAAAACCCCACAGGAAGAGGGGTGAGCAGACTGGGCGAGGGCTGAGGTCAGGGACTGATTGGGAAGGGGACGTGCTGAGCCCAGTGTGTGCACATGTGTGCATGCGTGTGCTGCACATCAGTGTGTGAGTGTGTCTGTGTGCAGAGGACGGTCCCAGGTGACGATCAGCAGGAGGTGAGAAGGAGGTGAACAGGAAAAACCTGGAAATAGTGAAATTCCAGAGCAAGTTGCTGGACAGCTTTCTGCTCAATGAGAACGTCGTTCCAGCGCCTGTGCCCCACCTGGAGAGCATGGCCCCGCTGCCAGGTCGCCGTGGTGCAGCAGCCTGGTTCACAGGGCCCACCTTGGACAAAGCCTCTGTGGATGGAAGTGGCCTGGCCTCGCTCATGGCCACTTCAGAAGGAGCAGCCCCCAGCGCATGTCTGAGCCATGTCTCACCAGTGACCGGGATAGAAATGGAATCCCAGAGAAGGGCAGTAAGCCCTCAGGTGGGGCAGCACCCACCGCTTTGCTCAGAAGAAAAGATAAACTGAGCCACCACGTTTTCTCTCTTGGAAACATGAACTCGGACATCCTAACAAAGATGGTCAAGTGGTAGGAAGGGGGACTGTGTGGGGTAGTGCTGGGCCAGGAGAGGACATGGTGGGCCAGCGGGGATGGGAAACCTTGATGAAACCAAGGCAGCTCCTGATCGAAAGGGAAGAAAATGGCAGGGATAGGCTGAGAAATGAGGAAACATGGAAAGAAAGATACAAATCGCCTTTGATCCCTGGAGCAGTGTTGATTTCTAAAGCACTTTGCAGCTTGTCGTCCAGCTCCAGTCTGTATCCTTACAACACTCTGTGCCCTTGTCTTGAGCTCTGAATGGGTCTCTGTTGCTTTAACCACAAGCATCCAACTGAAACAGAAGGGCACAAACAGTTTGTGCTTCCCAGTGGGAAGAGCTACTCGTAAACGGGCACACGAGAAAAATCCCCCTTTCTTCTCAACACCATTTGTCAGTCACCATAGTGACAGGTCGGGAGTGGTGTGGTGGGGCTCAGAGCATCTTCCTGGGGCTGTTGGTTCTCTAGTTCTTCAGAGTCCCCCTCCCACCATCCTCCTGGCTTATGGATGTTCTCCAGGCTTCCACCTGTCGGTTGCTGTAGTTTATAATTGCACAATAGCATTTTAAACTGTTATAGATTTCAGTCTCAGTCCCAAGTAGAACACATAATCAGATGGCCTTGGACATGGCTCCAGGAGCTGCCCAGCAGACTCCTAAGTTACCAGGAAAAAAGAAGTTCATGTCACCTTGGACTTACTCTCTCTCTACCTCACATTTCTTGTCTGTAGAATGCAGATTGTAACCATAATTATGAGAAACGAATGAATGAACACATGTGAAACACTTGGAAGAGTATCCAGGGAATATTAAACCCTTAATATATGTAAGCTGTTGTGTTCCATGTCACACTCTACTTTCAAGGACTTCTATTCTCCTCATGAATTCATCCACCCCTCCTGCCTAATTTGGGTGCCCATTATGAGTGAAGGTGTCCCTTTGTGGTTGGCCTAATGTCTCTGACCTAACACCCTCATTAAGCTGATAGCTTCCTCCTTCCGTTGCTGAACTTGCCTTGTGTTACATCTCACGGCTGACAGACACTTGATGTGCTAGTGGAGAGGAGTCTACTTTATCTCTGACATTCTGAAAACAATAGCCCACCTTTGTTAACCAACCCTTGGAATTCCAATGAAAGGAAGTTCTACTCCTAGAGGGATTATTCTGGGCAATTCTACCCCTGATCTAAGCACTGTTAATGGAGACACTTGAAAATTAGGTCACATTAGCAAATGACGTGGCTATGAACGGGTCCCCCAAACAGCTCTTCTACCAATCATTATGCACAGTTTCAAAACAATCCATTTGCAACATTTCTAGGACTTCCCCAAGCATAAATATATCTGTAGCCAGACTGTCTGATCAGTGTAGTTATTGACTGAGTATAAGTAAGTGCATTGTCTTTAATTGTGACTCTTTCAAGTAGTTTTTTAATTTAATGTTTAATATAGTTTCAGTTATTATTGCCAGTGATATTTAAGCATGTCAGTTATGGATCAGTGGTTGAAAATAGGAATGGTTAAACCCAAAACTTGATGTGGATTATAACCCATTGCCAAGTATTTCACAACACCTATGTATAGCTACGAGTACACCTACACTGAAAGATAGCAAAAAGGCGCATGCCTCAGATACTACACAGAAGAAAAGAAAATACTATGAAAAGTACATTAAATATGGGTTTTCATTTGTTTGGGATGATGATTGTCCTAAGCCTTTGTGTGTTGTGTGTGGGGAAATATTATCCAATGGTCACATGAAACCCTCTCTACTCATGTGACATTTAGAAACTAAGCATCCTATGTACAAAACCAAAGAAATACATTCTTATTGGCACTTAGAAAAGCATGCAACTGTTACTTCATATGTGTCAGGAAAGACAATGAGAATGCAGTTGAGGCTTCATACCATACTGCTTATTACATAGCTAAATTTGGTAAAAATCTTCACCATAGATGAAGATTTCATTTCTCCTTGTATTAAGGATACTGTCTTTTATATGTTTGAGGATGAATATGTCCTCAAAATCAATACTGTTCCTTTTTCAACCAATACACTGTCTTCACGAATTCAGGAAATGTCTGATGATATTGAAATTGTAGGAGTAGATAGAATTAGAAAAAGTAATTTCTTTTCCATCCAGATTGATGAAAATGTAGATGTTGCTGATTTATCTATTTTACTCGTCATCACAAGATACTTGGTAGGAAATGAAATTGGAGAAAATGTGTTTCTTTGTTACCCATGGACAAAGCATACCACAGGCAAAGACATTTTTAATGCAATTAATGGTTATTTCATTGAAAAGGACATTATTTGATTGAATTGTTGTGGTGTATGCACTGACAGAGGCAAGCCTATGTCAGGTTGTTTTATAGACCTACGTGGTCAAATTAAAGAAGTAGGTCCCCATGTGCCATGGAGTCCCTGCTGCATTCGTAGGCAAAGTCTTGCATCCAAGCCTCTTCCTAGTGAACTGAAAGATGTTCTTGATGAGGCTGTAAAAGTTGTAAATTTTATGAAGTCACAACAATGAAACTCCAGATGGTTTAGAGTACTGTGAAGAAATGAACAGCATTCACAGCACATTACTTTTGCAGCAGAGGTAAGGTGGCTGTCTTGTGGCAAGTACTTACATGAAAGTTTGAACTTAGACATGAAGTCCAGGTATTTTTTTGAAACCGTTGTTTCCCTCTTGCTCCAAAGTTTCAGTACAGTGATTGCCTCCAAAGTCTTGCATGTTTATCAGATATTTTTCTAGAAATGGACAAACCTAACTTGGGACTTCAAAACAACTCAATCACTATATTCAAGGTAAACTACAAAAATGAGTCAATGATTAAAAAACTGGACTTTTGGAAAGCATGTATTGAAAAAGGTCAGCCTAAAGTTTTTGAAACTCCGCACAACTTCTTATTCGAGAATGACTTGCACCTATCCCAAAACGTGAAAGAGAATGTTGTAAGTCATTTGGAAGGTCTTCAAGTGTCCTTTTATAAGTACTCCCCTCAATGTGGAAAAGAAAACAACTGGACTACAGAGCCCTTCAATGAAGAATTCTTCAAAGAAACTAAACTATCCATCAATGAAAAAGAGCAGTTCATCGAACTTTCAACTGATTATTCTTTAAATTCTGATTTTAAAAGAAAGCATCTTATTACCTTCTGGGTAGATGTCAATGAGAAATACGAAGAGCTTAATGAGAAGGCACTCAAATGCCCCTTGCCATTTACTAATACTGAACTAGAGGAGAGAGCTTTTTCTTCTTACACCTTCATAAAAAGTAAGTACTACAACAAGCTTAATGCAAGTCTGGATTTAATACTGTATCTTGCATCTTTTGAGCCTAATTTCAACAAGCTAAGTGCATCAAAGCAAGCTCAACTATTTCATTAACAACATTTCAATTGGCTAGTGATCTGCATAAGAATTATTACTGACTTTTCAGATAACACAAATCAATATTATTAATAAATTATAAGTTTATTAAATACTTGATCATCATTATCAACATCTAACTGTGTTACAAATATTATAAAATTAAGTCTGCGGTTTGCTCTTTTACTGTAGTAATTTTTCTTTCCTAACTTATTATCTCATTTCCACTATTTCTCATTAAGATAGCCACTGAACAAAAGTGTCTGTATTTGAAAACAGTTGTTGTAAAAACAAGGGGTACAATTTATAGGAATGAGTTTAAAAGTGGTCCACAAGTGGGAAAAGGTTGGGAAGCACTGATCTGATGGGACACTAGGAAGCATGGCCCTAGTGTTGACAACCTAACTCAGAACGAAGCAACGTTGATGCTGAGTGTATCTCTGGGCTGTTAAAAGGAGCAAAAGCTAAACATAGCAAAATGACTAATCATGACTGAAAAACATCAACAAAATAATCATGACCGTCTACTATGTATACCCACCCCAAACCAAGCAGTATGCTGATCACTGTATACAAATGATCTCCTCTCCTCCTTCAACAAGTCTGTAAAGAAGAGGTTTTCCACTCTTTTTTTTAATTAATGAAGAAACTAAGGCCCCAAGAACTTAAATGATTTTTCCAAGCTGAATGGCTAACAAATAACAAAGCCAAGATCAGAATCCAAGTCCATCTGCTCATTGAGCCCAAGCTCTTGGCCTCCGCGGTGCACGGGACATGGTAACCCAAGTGTTTACAGCTTGGTGGTTGTGAGCGAGCCAGCCGCTCATGTGCGGTCCCCGTGTGGGGAACTCAGAAACCACAACAAGGAGAAACACAGACCTGAGGAATAAACAGGAGTATGCTGAGCTCATTAGCACCTTCTTTTTCATGTTCTGTATTTAAGGGCAGCAATAAACAGTGGCGCAGATTCTCCTTTTTGGACCAACTGCTTCTGAGCTAAAACACTGTGTGTGTGTGTGTACGTGGGAAATCCAAAAGGGTCAGAACAGAGATTTAAGGACAAAGCAGGTCATTGATCAGAAATATACTTGGACACAGGTCTTGGGAATTTTATTTGGCTTGGAGGATTCTCGGGAAATTTCCAGAGGCCCCATCGAGCAAACGAGGGCGCTCCGGAGAGTCGTGAAGGCAGGCGGGGAATCTTCGTCTCTTCCCCAACTCCACCACCATTGGTACCCGCTGCTTCTGCACACTTTTTACATGGTTTGGGAGGGAGAGAGGGGTCATGTACAACTTAAATTTTAATTGTGGAAGAGTACAGCTAAGAGGGAGAGGGAGATAGCTTCCTTTGTAAAAAGAATTGGTGCTTGGTGTCACTCTGTGGTGTAGTCACCACGCTTCCTTAGTAAGCTCTCTCCAGGGGACTGAATATGGTACCCACAAGGATTAGTGTTTTTGCTGGCCCTGGACTTTTTGGTGGGGGGATATTTGCACATCAGATTTGATCTCTCCCACAGCCAGGACAGCTGCCTGTCCATCTCCCCAGCTGGCCCAGGTCTCGGCTGCTTTGATATGAAAGAGGAGTGAAGATGGCTTCCCCCTTCGCCCTCCCCTCCCAGCCCCTCTCCCACTGGTACTTCTGCCCCCCACCCCCCAGAGTGTACAAAACCACATAGATTTGCTGAACAGGTCTGTAAAATTAATTATACTGTGAGTGCTTGGTAACCAATGAATTGTAAATTGTACATTATTAAAACAGCATCAGAGCTCTGACTGATCTATTATTCTTTGGGGAATGAACAAAGATAAGAGCTTTGTGTGCCTTAGAGGTCTTTCTTGCCACCATTCGGCAGGCACAGAGAGGAAATATCAAGTAGGTTTTTGTTTGTTTGTTTGTTTTGTTTTTCTGCAAGTTGAATTAAGTAGAAAGAGTATCCTTTTCTTCTGTTATTAAATCGTTATACATTCCCTTGCAGTTCTGGTTTTAGCATCTAATATGGTAGTGGACACTCCATAAATGCGATTTTGCAGAGATTGTCGTGATACGTACCCATATACGCTCATACCCCAACGCAGCGCCATGTCAGCCTGACGTGAGCAGGAGATACAGGATAGGACATGGCATTGTAATAAAATAAATGGTGTTGGTATAGTGCATCTCTGTGACAGCTCAGGAAGGGTTCAGATAACAGTAGGAGACATAAAAACAAAAACAAAAACAAAAAAACCATCGGCTTCGTCTGCGCCAGGGCCCCTGTATTACAGCTTCAGTTGAAAAGGAAGAATCTGGAAGAGACGGTTTTTCTAGTTTCTTCCTCCTAGACACAACAAGATTGCCCCTGGGAGTCGCCATGTGCCTCTCTTTTCTCTGAACTCTGTCGCCTGATTGCTCAGCGTCGTTGTGCGGGCGTGACGACCCCTCCCGGGCCCCGCGCACAGTCTGCACGGAAACTGCCTCTTCCCGCCACTGAGCGCGCCCGCGGCCCCGGAATCTGCGCGTCGGCCGGCGGCCCCGCCCTTCCGAGCAGGCGGGTCTGGGTCAGGGAGCCGAACCGGCCCGAGGCGGAGCGCAGGCTATCTCACCCTGCAGACGATACCGCTTCAGGACGGGGTCGGATGCCTCCGCGCCGCGTGGGACCAGCCAGGCCAGCTGGGGCACCCCCAACCCCCCCAAAAAAGAACACACTCGCCCCTTCTCCCAAACTTCTGAAGAACGTCCAGGCGCAGCGCTGTGATGACGGCGCATAAACGGAGGGCAGGCCCCTCTCGGACCGGGGCCCCCACGACCCCCAGGTTTATACCCACCTGCCCCGGGGTTCGGGCGGGTGCCTGCATTTTCAGGGTGCTTTCATCTTCGAGCGGCCCGACTGGGCCAACAGTGTCTTCGCTGCTTCTGCCCAGCCCGTCCCTTTCCCCACGGGGAGCTGCAGGCGGGTCCCTTCTCTCATCTCTGTGGCCCAAAAAGCAGCCATGAGCGGACCGTTGGGGCCAAGAGGCCGGCGGAAAGGAAATGAGTGTGAAAAGGGGGGTGCAGCTGAGAACAGCAGGAGAGAGGCCGGCAGGCAGGCGCCGCCACGCCGTGGACAGACACGACTTCTCGTGGGGCGTCCCATGGCCTGTCCGAGCGCCACGTCGGAGCCGCCTTCCTGCTGGCCAAAGAGCACCTGTGACCTTGAAGGACAGGTGACAAGGGTTCCTTTCCCTTGATTTTGAATGAGCGTGTTCTCACCGCTGGTCTGTACGCTCGGTTGGTAGCACGAGGAAGCGGGAGAAAGGCCTGGGGGACAGGCGGGTAGGGTGGCGAGACTGCCATCAGGGAGGAGTTGGGGAAGGAGCCATCACACCAGTGGTTCTGGGGCACCGATGGTGTCACAGTAGACAGCAGCAGGTGGGGGCGGCGGGAGGACAGGGGGTCGGCTGGGCGGGCGTAGGGGACGAGTTCGGGCACACGTCCTCCCTGCAGTGTCCTTGACACCAGAACTGTTCGCTTGCACTCTTGGGGTCGACTAGGTCAGCCCGGAGAGGGCCGTGGGCTGGGGGATAAACTTGCTTAAGGTTCGAAAAGTGAAAAAAAAAAAAAAAAGAAGAAGAAGAAGAAAAGAAAGCAAAACAATAGCACGTGTTATAATGCATGTGCTGCTGTGTGGGTGTCGAAAATGAGTTTTGTTTCTGACACAGAACAACGCGAGCACAGGAAGCAGTGTGTCAAGGGGGCAGTGGAGGCACCTCTATTCCAGCAGCCCTGGACCAGCCCTTGCTGGTCATCAGAAAACCAAGCCAGGAGACTGAACCTGACCCCACACCCGAAGAAGAGGCTCCTTCAAGCAGTTTATGGGTGCAGTGTGCCCTAAAATTCAAAAGAGGGCAGCAGATAACTGACACTGCCTGCAGGACCAGGAAAGCTGGGAACCTGAGGAATGTCAGCAGGAAAATTTGCGGCTTTATCAAAACTCACGTCATGCAAGGATTAGCGGTGCCAGAAACGTGTGCTTCTAGAACTGTGTGTTTAATGTAAAAGCAAATATTTGATGCATGGGATGTAATGAACTTTGGTGATGTTGAGGGCAAGTGGAGGCCTAGTGCCCACGACGGCAGCCTCTTGCCATGTTATTTAGTGATAAAACAAAACAAAACAAAACAAAAAACACAAAAAATAAAACCCTACCCCGGCCACGTCGGCAAAGTCAGGGCCTGAGTACGCGAGATGCAGTTGCACAGTGTGAGGTGGGCAGGCTGCCCGTGTGCTTGCCTTTCTTGTGCTTTTGCTGACTTCTCTGAAATGAGCAGGACCCTCTTCACGAGTGTGTGCACACCCTTCCCACCTGGTCAGTTCCACCGGGCGAGAGGCTCACAGGATATAGGAAAAGGTGATTTTTCAGTACTTTCAGGACAAGATTTGTGATAGAAAGGATAAGCTCCAGCTCCCTGGAGACTGGAATCTCAGGGAGGCTAAGGGCAGGTGGGGTGCACAAGAGAAAAATAAATGCTAAAGGGAACTGGCCTGAAGTGCTAAGGTTGAAATCACAGTCCTCAACCCAATCCTGCCAGTTGCGGTGTAAAGATTTCACCCGTAGGATGACCCAGTGGGCCTCTGGGTGATCCTGTTTTCCTAGAAAAGGAGTGGTAATCAGGTATTAACCCCAAAGACAGCTTCACAGCCAAGTTCTTCTGAGTCTCTTTCGGCAGGGAGGAACAGTGAACAAAAAGGAAATATATATATTTTTTTTTTCAATTTTTTTTTTTTTTTGGTGGTTCCCTGGCTGGGAATCGAATCCAGGCCGTGTCGTTGAGAGCACTGAAGCCTAGCCATTACACCACCAGGGAACCCCCCCAAAAGGAAATACTATTTTTATTATAGTATAATAAATAATCATTGCAAAACTTAGGAAATCTATGGTAGCCTTTTTTATTTGACTTGGTTTTAAGTAATTATTTTCATTTTTGATTTTTTTATTAAAAGCATTTCAACATCATTTCAATCTACCAAGAAAATATCAGATCATACAAGGAAGCTAGAAGAGGTTGCTTCTTAACTGTTGAACACTTGGCTTATTTTGAGCCTGTTTTGATTTCTAGAAAGAATTTAAAATGTTTTTTACTCCATTAACAAGTCAGACTATTTAAATTTATAAAGAGTTTCTATGAAGGCTTGAAAAAGGCATGTTGTTATTATTACTATTATTTTTTGATAATAATAACTAACATTATTATTGTAATTATTAAATTAGCAGCTGCTATATTGTCTAGATACACACCTGATGCCAGACAAAGAGCTTCTGAGAAACATGCCGTCAAATTTGGGACTGATTTAACATTACACAATTGCTACGGAGTGGAGGAAACCAGCCCCTTTATAGATGTTTGGCAAACAAAAGTTTCTCTTCACGTGTATAATCAAAACCAGACTTGGCAAGAACAACCAGGTCTTCAGGGATTGTGTACGAGGGCCGCCCAGAAATAGTCCAGCCATAAATGCCTCCCTTTTTCATACTATGTGGCTCAATACTTTCCGGACAGTCCTTGTATTTCTTTGTATTCTCTAAAACATTGAGGCAGGAGAGTATTTTTTACTGATGTTTCACATGTCGTGACCTTATAACTGCAAATTGATATAAAGAAATTGATAAGGTCTCTAGTTACTTTAGAGGGTCATTAAGGACTTATGGGGCATTTGTAGGTGTCCTCGGAGTTTACTTGTGGAATAATATAATCCAAAGTGATTATGAGATCTTTTGCCTCAAAAATGAATCTAAATGAAAAAGATGTATTTTTCTTTTCTAAAGCAGTCATCTCTAGAGTTTAAGATAAATAAATAGTTAAAAAGTTTGTTGTCTGAGCCCAGTCAGTCTTTAAATTACAAATACAAAAAAATTTAAAATGACTATGTTTACAGAATTTGTATAAGAGGGAGAAAGGAATACATGCGTGAGAACAAATAGGAACCAGATATCGTGTAACTATATTATCTATTGAATGTAAGAAAGTTCCATGACTACAAGTTGGAAGGCTTGATTTTGCTGGCAACTCTGTCCCTACCTTAAGTCATCTTACAAAAGGCCCTGTTTTTTGTTTTTTGTTTTTTTAATTTCAGAGCCTCAGTTTCCTTATCAGTAAAATGAGGCATTTGATTTTATTTCAAAAATCTTAATTTATGATTCACTGAAGTGCTGCAGTTGACACCGTGAACTTCCAAACATGGGTTTCTTGACCCTGCTGAGTTCATCTCGGTTTTAGTTTATGGCAAAGCATAGCTAGCAGAAATCACAGGTAGCTATAAACACACACTGTA
Source organism: Lyroderma lyra (assembly GCA_004026885.1). Lineage (NCBI taxonomy): Eukaryota > Metazoa > Chordata > Mammalia > Chiroptera > Megadermatidae > Lyroderma > Lyroderma lyra. The sequence goes on along the minus strand of PVJL010001935.1, from coordinate 212,478 downwards.
AAAGGTGTATTTTCCTAAACCATGAAGACGTACGCCAATGTCACGCTGTTTTCAATGTTAACCTTTCTCTTAAATAGCACTTGATACCCTGGGTACCACTCTAGAGTTATGCCTTTGGTTTTCAAAATTGTTTCTATACCAGGAAAATATTATTCGGGGGCCAGAATATGGGAGTGTGTGTGTCGAGTTTCTCCGTCTGCCTCCAGCCTCAGCATCTGTCTCAGTCCTGGAGCACCCAGCAATCTATCAGAAAATAGATCGGAAGGCAAACAAGCCCACTGCCTGACCATGTGCACAGCAAAATCAACAGATATCAAGGCCACCATTTTAATTTCCTATAAGCTGCCATCTATTTGCTTTTGCCTTCTCACCACTGCAGTTCTTCCTTGATTCTCAGGCTCTCATCGTTCCTCAAATCCTTTTTCTTCCATCAATATTTATGTCTAATGGGTGCAGAGATACTCTGCAGAGGTATTCTGGAGAGGAAATTAAAAAAAAAAAAAAGACACAGAATATAGTTCCTGCACTTAGAAGGTTTAAAATCTTGGTCTCCTTGAAATGTTTGTGCGTTTTTGAAATCTCTGTTCTCCATAGTGAGGACCCAGTTGCACACACTTCTTGCTGCTGTGTTCTTGTTAACCCTATTTTCCTGTTGGAAGAGGACAAGGCAATTTCGAGGTCTTAGAGGATGAATAGGGACAGGAGTAAGGAAAGGAACTAAGATATACTGAATGTTGTGTCTACACTATATCAGGGGCTGTGCACACACAAACCTCATAAAGACTCTTATTGCTAAGCATTGTGATCTCACTGTAAAAGAAAGTTTAAACAAGGCACAGAGAAATGAAGTACCTTGCCTGAGGCCACACAGTAAGTGGTGGAATTATGAATCTAATTCCACCATCTTACTGATGTTGCCTTTTATAAAGTTCTTATTCAACCTGGAAAGAATTGAAGTTATTCTCTCCCCTGAGTTTAAATTTATAAAAATCCATATACAATTTTACCAAGAATAAATCTATTATATGAAATTAAGAGACAATTAATGGGACCATATTCCAATGTTATACACATGCAGTATTTTAACATTTGATAGCCATGAATTAGGACAGTTTTAAGGCAAACACAATAGCTGGTTGGGGCAAGACCATTAGACTGTTGTTCTACATCATGTTAAAGGCAGTCCATTAGGATATTATAACATACCAGGGAAAATGAAATATTTTCTCTCAATTTGTTCATATAGGTAAAGGAAAGTAGGTGGTTATGAATGTTCTGACTCATAGAAAGATTGGAATGGGAACCGATGATGTGGAGACTGAGAAGCATCTTGACCTTGGATGGGGCCCAGGGACCCCACTGCACCATTTCACTTTTGAAGCAGTTCCCTGATAGGCATTCCCTACTAGTACCCACCAATACCCCTCCTCGTACCAGGTACACTGCCACGACCTTCTGTTGATATCAAGTCACCCTCTGTCTTGATTGGATGAGAGGTCCTGGAAAGTTGGAGAGAGAGATACACCATGTGTGGAATAACAGTAACAGCCTAAAACTAAATAACATTTTATGGTTGCAACACTGTACCTCAAAATGAGGTTTCTGGGAGATTTGCCCCTGATTCACCAGGGAAAAGCTAAAATATGGATCCCTGGTCCTACCCCAGACCTGGTGAATCAGAATCTCTGTGGTGGGAGGGAGGGATGGGTGGCACTCAAAAATCTAACATTAGAAATCTCTCCAGATGATATACATATATAATCATAACCATTGTCCTTTAAAATATTTTCATATAACTCTTTTTTTGTATCTTTCAAGAACTCTTGGTGGTATGTAACTACAGTAGACTCTCAGTTAACTGGCACCCATGGGGATTGGTAGATGCAGGATAAATATAACTATACTCTCCTTTGACTGGGACTCCAGCAACCAGAAAAAAATAATTTGCCGGTTGCTTGAGAGTGCCAGCTGCTTCAGTTCTGGTTAACAGAGAGTCTACTGTATTATAGCCCCATTTCACAAGTGAGGCAAGTGAAACTGGGAAAAGTTGCATGCGCCAGGGGACACTTGTAATTAGTTACAGAGCCTGAGCAGGGCCAGTCTTTTGGCTTGGCCTGAAGGTCTGCGTCCCTCCCCCACACCTCTCTCTGCCCACGGACTAGAGGGGGGGGTCTGCACACATAGCGGAGGTGCACGTAATTGTGGAGGATTAACATCGAGTTGCAAGTCTTTCATGTTTTTGCTGTTGTGTCTAAAAGTTCATCGCCAAAGCCAAAGGCACACAAATCTTCTCCTGTGGTAGCTTCTAGAAGTTTTCTAGTTTTGCACTTTCCATTTAGGTCTATGATCCATCTTGAGTTAATCTTTGTGGAAGGTGTAAGGTCTGTGTCCAAGTTGGTCGTCATTGCGTGTGGATGTGTACTCTTCCCAGGGTCATTGGCTGAAGACACCTTTCTCCACAGATTTGCCTTTTCTCTTCGTCCAAGAGCTTTGAAACCCTTGACCCATGTTATAAAAGTAGAACTGCTCTTTAAAAAAAAAAAAAAAAAGGCAGCCAGATCAGTCCTACATTTAATGATGATTTGCTTAATATTTGAACCCCACCGTTTCAGGAGAGAACATGAAACAATTTGTGGATTAGAATATGGACTGAGAAAAGCCACGTTAGAGTACCTTGGAATCCCTCTGTACCCAGTTTTGTGGCCGGGGATTAGAGATGGAGAAACCAGGCTTTAGACCTGACTCTACCTCTTCATATTTTGGACTTTCATCTCCTTCACTGAAAAATGAGAGGAAAGTTACAAGACACATTTCGGGTTACTAATCATACAATGCTACTTCTAGGGTCCCAGACCATAGTTGGGGTAAGGAAACTACCATCTGTCAAAGGCTTTCCCATTGGTGGGCATGCATCTCCTTACGAGGACTGACTCATGAGGATTCGTGGCATTAATTGTGGCTGATGTAGCCTGTCACTTCACCAGTCCCTGAGCACAGAGACACACATGCAGGGACCTGGTTGTGCCACCGCCCTGAGCGCCCCCCTGCTCCCTGCTGCTTCCACTCCAGACCCATCAAGTTCTTCCCCATAGTTTCATCTCTGGCACTGAGGTGTCTTTGTTTACTTATCGCAGGTTGGGTTACGAATGTTTCTTTCTTTCTTCAGGATACAGGATCTGTTCTGCCTTTTTTCTCTCCTCAGTCTTTCCTTCCAACTCTTTGCCCAAGGCTGACCACACTCCCTCTTTCTCAAGAACAAAGCTTATCTGTTTTCCATGTTTGTGGCAGCCAAAGGCTTTTAAAGATAATGACAATCTCTTGACTGCAATTCTGAGTTGCAAAGAATTTGCTAGATCTGCTGGCACAGGGAGTTACGGGAATGTTCTTCTAGTACTTTGTGGTCTGGATTCCCTAAAGGGTCAGGAATCTACAGGAAACAGAGACATGTGAAAATAATTACACTATAGCATGAGTGGTGGTGGCTGTTTGGGGGGTCAGGAGGAGAGGCATTGTATAATTTTTGTAGAAGAGGTGACAGTTGAGTCTTGAAGAATGGTGAGGAGTTCAACCACAGCCTACACCAGTAGTAAGGGTCATGGGATCCTGGCAGGGGTAAGGCCATGTGCAAAGAAAGGGAAGCATGACAGAAGCTCCCGTTTTGGATGGAGATAGGTCAGCCCTCAGATGGGCAAATTGACTTAGGTGGTTTGGCTGGCTGGGTGGGTAGACGCCTGTTTCCCCCACCATGTTCCATGTTCCACGTGGATCCTTCCAGACCCTGCTCTCTTCTTAACCCTCAGGAACTCCATCATGCTGTTAAGACTAGAGAATCAGCATGGTTTGCCATCAAGCCCACACAGGACAAGACCTTAGGTGTAGCTGAAGCATGGAATATGTGGTTAAAGGCAGCAGGAAGTGGAGGAGAGAAAGGACTCGTGGGAAATAATAGTCGAAGGATCCTTACATCCGAGTCGTGGGGCCAGCAAGGGGACCGTGCTTAGCCCTGGGTTCTTTTGCATCTTATGGTGCAGTTCTAAGGAGTAAGCCAAGTGCCAGCTGTGACCGTGGGGATGTGATGGAAGCGTGTGCAATGCTATGCTCCTCCAGCAATGGCAGTGACTTCTGGGATCCAGTGCTGCTGGCACGGTGATCTTGGACTTTGCAGCTTCCAGAACTGTGAGAAATAAAGGTTTGCCATGTAAGCCAGTCAGGCTATGGTACCTTGTTATCACAGCCCATACCGACAACGACAATAAGGAATCCAGAAAGAGTGGCAGATTTACAAGAGACCATAAAATCCTGTTTAAAATTTCAAATCTACTGCACTCCCGAGGCAGAGAGGACTGGGAGGCCGTTAGCCATATTGGTCTAAAGCTCAGTTGTGATTCAGTGTTGATCAAAGGGCAAAGAAGGAATAACTGAGGGCAGTGGACGGATAGTTCATTAAGGGGACATTCCTAATTCAGTTTAACAAATATTTTACTAGGCCCTGGTTAGGCATTGTTGGACATGCAAAGGAGGATGATGCACAGCCTTCTACCTTAAGGAGCCTCCTTTGTTCTAATTATGCGTGGCCGTGGACTCAGGTTCACCATGTATGAAAGTGTTTCTAAGAATTATTGATGAAGTAGGGTCTACCATTTATGTCTACCAGTTAGGTCTGTTTCCCTGGCTTTCTCTGAGGTTTGACGTATACGTACGTCCCTCTTTTCTTCTGCCTTTTTTTCTTCAGATTACTTGTGAGATCAAATCAAATTTTAGGATCTGATAAACACGATGACTGGTTTGTTCTTTATTTTCTATCCTGCTTTATGCTTAAACATAACATGGTTGACTTAATGCAGTCCATAAGAAATGGAGGGTGCATCTTTATGGAACTCTCCAATCTTAGAATTTAAAGTACAGAGAAAATGAAAGGTCAATACAGTTCACTTAATTTTTTTTAATGAAAATCCTTTTTGAAAGTTATTAATATTTTCGTGTGTGTTGGCTATTTTTAGGTACACACACACACACACACACACACACACACAAACACACACACCTTACCTAAGTCTCTCAGTTGACTCCTAAAGTTTATGAAAGGTGTAGTAAATATTTTTAAACGCTTATTATATTCAAGAAAGTATTTAAAACATTTAAGTAAATATTTGTGAAATGTTCTAAAATATATAAATTTGCACGAAAAACTGTAGGACTGCAATACTCTCCTTTGGAAATTAAACTCTGGAATAAAAAATAAAAATTTAAAATTTGAATTTAATATGCATGCTAAAAGTGTTGAAATGCACTTTATATCATAAAGATTGAGAAACAGTAATTTAAAGCAAATAATGGTGTCTTGTTTCACCAGGAATTTGCATATTTTGCCAATAGTTAATGTAGCTCCTTAGAGAAGATTCTTTTCTGAATTATGAGATTTCTTATTGAGAAAAATTTCAGTGGGTTCGCATAGAGAATTTTTCTTGGATCTCTTTATTTATATATTTATAGTCCAATTCCTCTTTAGTCACATTTTAGCCAGTGGAATACAGGTAACACATTTTGTTCTATCCTCAAAAAAGATGTGTTTACTCTTTTATGGACTCAGAGGGACTTTTAAAATTAACTTCAATTTTTACGGCCCTCTTTTCATATCCCGTGTGTGAATTTACTGTGGTGACTTACTAACGATGGAACTACAACAGCTCTCCTACCAAATTGCTTTGTGTGGGTAGGTATAGAAAACTTTCGGCAATTTGGTTCAGAACTGAGTTTTAGCACTTGGGGGAAACTTTTTAGAACAAACCAGGACACGAATCAATATGAAGGAGGCACTTGAACACGAAGCACACTTACACATAATTCACTGAAAATTTGAAAGCATTTTCAATTAAGATATATGGCTGAAGTTTGTCCCTTTCTCTAAGAGTTTTCTTTTTAAAGTATCCATTTTGTCAATGCTCAAGGTAAAACGTTAAGTAGAATTACAATCCTAAAACCTTTTGGGCCATGGTTCTAATTAATATAATTAATATTTTAGCAAAATGTCGTGGGTTGTCACTGAAAGAAATCATCTAGGTCTAAAGACTATCCTACTGAGGGCAGCCCTGTTAAGATGAATTTGGAGGAAGGTAAATTAATTTCCTGGACTTGCAAAGCAGCACAGGGAAGGTTTTTCCTTCCTTATGAGCCTGGAGGGTTTGGTGTTTGGCCGTGTTGAGATCCAAGGGCAGTATGAGCTGATACACACACACACACACACACACACACACACACACACACACATAATTAAATTATGCCAGCTAGAAAGGTAGAGGCCGTTTTATTTGGCTCTGTACTACTGTGAAATAATTTCGTTCTGTCTGCATTATTTACCGTGTGTGTGCATGTGTGTGTCAGGGGAGTGGGGGGCTGGGGGGGGTCTAGTTTCCCTGGACATCACCCTACTGCCTTCTTTTAGCATTATTGCTTCCTATCCTAGCAGACACCAAAGAGTAGACAAGCGTTTCCTAGCATTCAAACTAGATTTTCTTTCTGTTCATATCGCCCTTTTTAAGCCACATTTTTCAACACATGGTAAGAAACACTGTAAATAATTGAGGTGATCCATCAAGAGCTCCTTTCTTGATAATGAAAAATTGCATAACTCAGTAGAAGTCAATTAAAAACCACAAACTTCAGAACCCTTTGCTCAGTGAAGATTTATTATTATAGAAGGCATTTAATACAATAGATTTGGGGGGTCAAAATTTTTTAAAGTTCTAAAAATTCAGTTAAAGCTTGACAATGAACTTGAGTAATACACCATATCAAAGTATATTAGTTCTGTGAAATGAAAAGGGTTTTTTCTTTCCTTTAACATGAGATGTCTGAGATAACCAGGATTTTATAATCACATTTGAAACAACATCCCACTGTGAGATACTTTTTTTCCTTTTAAGGTTTTAAATTCTTATTCTTTGGTTGTGCCTATACAATAAAAAGGAGACAAATTAAATGAGAGAAGTCAGGGTATTTCCCTCTGTTTAACCAAGTATCTAAATAATTTTAACTTGCTAGATAAATGACTCAAAATGTTTTTGTTATCTGGTTGCTTGGTTAGGACACAGCCAACGTTTTTATAGAATGCAATAACTTATACAACTGCATATAATTTTTAAAAAATAAACAAGGACTTTTGTTTCTTTAGTGGCATCCAATGCTGCGCAGGAGCCAGAGGGGAAAATGTCAGCTCTCTAAAATGCAGTATCTAGAATGCTTTTCTTCTCTTCTCGTGGCTTTTCATGACCAAAATGTAAAATTAACTAAAGAGCAACATTTACTTTGAGGTTTGAAATCTTCCCAGCATAAGTTCAAACTGAGCCGAAAGGCTTAGGGGGGCTCAGCAGTCAGGCTGACAGATGCCCAACTCCAACCAACAGCACATGTGCGACTTGCTTCCTACTGAAATTAAACTGCCATATAAAAAGGAGGAATTGTCCCCTTTTTTTAATAACAAAGAATGCTGTCGTTAGAATCCTTCAGATTTGGAATTCCAGCAGTGTTCTTATGTTTTCCTCTTGATGTGTGACAAGAATGAATAATATCAAAAATAAAAATAAACCTCATCTAAACAAATAGTCCTTTGACTATATAAGGCTCGACATCAAATACATCAAATTCTAAAAATACCTAAGACTAGTGAATCAAAGCTGAGAGGATAACACGCTGGGGGCAGGACAGATTTTTAAAACCTTTTATTTGAACCTACTAGCATTAACTTTATTCATTTCTGTTGAGACATTATCACTTCAACTACTAGGAGCCATGATATTTCATATTCATATACATATTTGACTTTGACCTCATAAAAAGTCCCTTGGGTCTATAATACTTTTATTCTTGTATAATCTAAAACAAATCCTTTCCTTTTAAAAATCAAACAGACCACGTTTTACACACAGTTGACTATTTACAAAGCACCCAATTAAATCCTACTTAATTCTCACCCTAAAAATTCCATCTAACTGATGTGTGAAGGACTGATCACATTAAATGCATAATGTTCACAAGCCCTGACAGTCCTATCTAACCTAGAAAATACTTCCTTACAGAGAAAAGAAAGTCTTAAAAAAATAAGGTTTTGAAGAAATGAGACCAGAAATCACAGTACAAGACAGATAAATCTACTTTAATATTCACATGTAAAAGTTACACATCACAAGAGATTGGACAGTTATTTACTAGTAACTAACATATCTATCGTGAAAATCACTTTTATAAAAAAATAATCTAGATGCTGTCATCAGAATTTTTGGTCTACTTAAGTTAATGTTTGAAGATCGACTTTTATCCCTGCTTGAAGGATTTGCCATTATGCCTTTTTATTTTTTTTTCTCTCATTTTTGCCTATTAATATTCTTTGGAGGAAGGAAAGCAGAAAGTGTTCATTTCCAAGAGGTTGTCCTTTGGTAGCAAGCAGAGAACATTTTTCATTTCTATGATTTAAAGAATCTGTACAAACATGAAGCTTTAGTGACAGTAAGCTTTAGTGTGAAATGAAGAATGATAAGCATTTTTTTCACTTTCATAAAACAGATTTCATAAACTCCTTAAGGATCCAAGCATTTCCCCATCCTGTATGCAAAATCATTCAGAACCTATTTTGACCTCAATTTAAAAACAAACAACAATCACTTACTCTTTATATATTACACTATCAAACCCTGTACTTAAAAACTGATAAAGTATATTTCCAACATGTATACTTCAAATACAAAGATTTCAATTTAGTTTAAAGAAAAGACATTTGAATGGACTTGGGACAAGTTTATTTTGTGATTAAACATTTCATGCAGTCATGCAGGACCACTAGCTATAACTGTTACTTCCGATTCTACACGATACTGTGCAAAACAAAAACAAATTAAAAGCCAGGCCAAACAGAAAAGACATTCAAGATATCAAGAGCTCTGCAATTGAGCTGAAAAATTATTTTCCAAAAGAAATATTCCCATAGATTAAAAAAAAACACACACGTAATATTTACAAAAAATATTTAATTAAAAATATCTTATAATTACAGTAGTCTATTAAAGCATATACTTTCTCACACTTATAGAACATCTCTATATATACATGGTATGAAATGTCACTCAGTTACCTATACAATATGTAACATTCTTGCAGGGAAAAGAAAGTTCCCTGCCCCGTTGTAATCATCTATTTTAAACAATAGATGTAAAATAAAAATATCTACAATGCTCTGGTATATTAGTAAAGCTTCAAAACAAAAATTGAGCTCCTTGGTCATAAGTAGGTTTCTAAAGTCGGATTTACTCTTGACCTTCTATTTATCAGTCCTGTTACACTTAAGCTTAAAAGTTTAACTGCACCTCCAAACAACACAGAAATGTACAATTCACAGCGGTTATAAATGAAGACAAAAGAGAATACGGATGTAGAATGTTTACGAACGTGCAAAAAAAAAAATGAAAGTTTTCATTTTATTTCCTCTCCCTTTCTCTTGGAATGACGGATGAAAACGTTTCTAGGATTTGCTGATGTTTTCTCCTTTCCTCCGGTGCCTTTTTCTCTAACTTCTGCTCTTCCCCCTCCCTCTCTATTCTCCTGGCTCGGGCTCAGGCGGCCGCACACCTGTGGAAGAGGAATGAATAGAGGGGGTGTGGGAACCTTCCCGCTGCAGACTAACTGGCGCCACCGACCAAACTCAAGACATGCTTGATCAACAACCCAAAACAAACCACCAGGTCAGACAACACCCGCAGCCCGCGGCCGGCCAGGCGCCGAGCAGGCAGCTGTGGGCCCCCGGGAAGCCCGGAGAGGGAACCCATTCCCGGGCCCTGCCCGCGTGCCCCTTTGTGGGTGACAGATTGCGCAGGGGGACATCGGGCAGTTTCCATGCCTTGGGTGGGAAGGACGGGCATTAGAGCTCGTCGGTCTCTGGAGGAGGGCGGCACAGGGACGGCGGAGACAGGAGCTGATCCGTCCCCATTTAGAGTGAAGCCCCAGTTATTAAAGCAAAACACGGGTTAATTTGCTAACTGGATGGCAAGGAGTGGGGGATGGTGTCCGGCTTCTTGGGGGTTTGCCCTCAGAAATGCTGGGGGGCAAAGAACACTGCGGTGCCTGGCACCGGAAGCCCCAGAGGACGGGCGTCTCTGGTGATCAGCCACTCGAGAAGGGAAAGGCGCGCTCACCTGGACAGCGCGGCTCAACGACACAGAATGCTGTCGCCTTGCTTGTTCACCGCGCCGGCCTGGAACAGCAACGGAACACCAAGGGAAAGGTTAGCAGGCGCAAACACCGCACTCATCACCGTCCTGAATTCGTTCTCCGAAGCCAGGCTGGTGCACGGACACCCCCATCCCAGCCTGCAGCCCTGGGGACCCCTCCACCCCCGGGCACAGGCTAGACTTGTCAGCCCAGGATGCGCTCAGCCCCAGTCCCGCCCCGCGCGCTGACTAGGACCCGCGCTCGTTGATCCCTGCCTGCCGCCGTGGGCTCCCGGGACCGGGAGAAGGGGTGGGGGTGCTGTCATTCTCGGTCGCTCCGGCCCAGGAGGGAGGGGAGCGCCCGCGGCCGGCTACACCACCACCACCCTCCTGCGCCCCCGCGGCGTCCGCTCGCGCCGGCGCCAGGCCTCTCACCGGGTCGGTGTTGAGCGCCGTGAGCGGGGTCCGCGGCGGCGCGGCCGGACAGGTCCCGGCCGGGTGGTGCGGTGGCGCCGGCGGGGGCGGCTGCCTCAGCAGAGCCGGGTGCGTCTCCAGCGCCAGCTGCAGGTCCAGGATGTAGTCGATAACGTGCTGCAGGATCTCCACTTTGCTGACTTTCTTGTTGGGCGGGATGGTGGGCACCAGCCTCCGCAGGCGGCTGTAGCAGTCGTTCATATCGCACTGCAGGCACAGCGCCGGCTCATCGACCGCCGCCTCGGCCGCCTTGCAGCGCGCGGCCGCCGCCGCTGCCGCGGCGGCCGCCGAGCCGCCCAGGCTGTGGCCGTGCTCGGCCAGGCAGCGCAGCGCCAGCTCCCCGCCGCCGCAGCCCGACGGCGCCTTGCGGCCGGAGGGGCGCACCGGGCTCACCGCCTTCATCGCGCGTGCTCTGTGCCCTGCGCGAGCAGACCCGCTGGGGCGAGCGAGGGAGGCAGGCAAGCGCCCGGCCCCCCGCCCGCTGCCGGCTCCGCTCCACTCGCCTTCGCGCCCGGCGCGGTGGGTCCGCGCTCCGGGCACCTCGAAGCTCCCAGCGATCCCGCGCCCAACAATTGACGGGAGGATCGCTCCGGGCTTTGCTAGGGAATCTGTGCTCTGTGGGCGACACTTGGCCGGGACCAAAAGGCAAGAAAAAATCAAAAGCACCGGAAGGAAAGCAGCCCACGGGGGTCCCTGGTCACTCCCTTCCAAGCTCCGACTACAGCCCCGCCGCCGCCGCCGCCGCCGCCGCCGCGCTCCTCCTCGCCCGAGGTTTCCCCGCTCCCAGAACTGACTCACAACCGCGCCTCCTCCCTGCTCTCCCCCGGCCCGCCGCGCAGCTGCATTTATAGAGCCGCGCGCCCCGGGGGCGGGGCCAGAGCGCGGGCCGGGTCCCCGCGCGAGCCGAACGGAGCCGGTTGGGCGCGCGGGCGGGCGCGCGGAGGGAGGCGGCGAGGGCGGAGGCTCCGGGCGGTGCTGTGAGGCGGGGAGCCGGGCAACCCGAAAGGAGGGGTGGGCGTGGGGTCGGGAGTGGCTAGCCAATCAGGCGGACGGTGCCACCTCAGGGAATGACGCTCGGGCCAATGGGAAGGGCACTCCATTCCGTCAACGCGGTGGGTCGGGGCTCTGAGAAAAGAGAGCTGGGTGGGAGCCGGGCCCGGCTGGTGTGTACCCTAGGGAGGGGAGAGAGGGAGAAGTTCCTGCGAAGAACTGCGGGAATGTGCGGCTGGAATTCGTTCTCCCCCGGCTTAGGCTGCCGAGGGAGCGCTGGGCCCTGCTCGAGGATATCCTACGCTTACTAGCGCGGCGCTTAGGGACCCTCCGCCACCCATCACTCCATCCTTGGGGCTCCAGTGCCTTAGGAAGGACGCGGATCAAGAAGGCAACGCTCCTTCTGTTCTGTATTTCTTCCTCTCGGTTTCATTATTCGCCTTTTCACAGTTGCCGAAACCGTAATAATGGAATGGAATATGTAACCTTTCCATTTTGTTTTTTAAAAAAGGTTAAAGCTTAGCAAAAAAAAAAAAAAAAAAAAAAAAAAAAAAAAAAAAAAAAAAAAAAAAAAAAAAAAAAAAAAAAAAAAAAAAAAAAAAAAAAAAAGAGAGAGAGAGAGGGAGGGAGAGAGAAAGGAATGACGAATGCAGGTTTTTGGTGAAACGACATACAAATACAAACGTCGTAGGGTTTTTCTTTTGCCCATCCAGATGCAAAAGTGGGCTCAAGAAAAGCAATTGCCTTGAGCATTAAATTAAAGCGTGTGAATATTAAAAATGCATGGGCATGGAGTATTTAAAATTCCACCATGACATATAATATTAAATTCGTTTTATGTAAAATTTATACCTATAATTTAATGTAGGCCATTAATGCACCGCTTCACATATGTCAGCTATCCTGCTTTAAGTAAAATGCCGAGAATATCTGGAATCTCCTCCTCTTGCAACAAAGCATTAGAATTCACACTTTCAGTCCCTGGCGCCCTGCTTGGGCCCCACCTTGCAGAAAAGTCTGCTAATTAAGGACGTTTCTATGGTAGATTTCCACTGGAAGAGCTGTCCTGTAGAGTTCAAAACAAAATTGCACAATGAACTTCGATAGGGCCTTCTGTGAACTCTTCAAGAAAAAAAAAAATTGAACCCTTCAGATGAGAAATGGGCATAAAAACTCTCAGTTAATGGGGACATGAATGTTGAGTGCCTTCGCCCGGCAAACCTCCCACCTTTAGACGAGCTGAGAGATGAATTAACTCAAGAATTTTGGGCATTCGTGTACGTGATATGAATTGGTGCCTTCATTTTTATAGATAATTGAAAGAATGAAATACAGACCTCATCTCCCTCCCTTCCCAGAACTGAGATACCTGTTTGGCTTAATCACGTGGGTACTTTATGACTATTGCACTATTTCCCCAGAGCACATTCTTTTTTCCTGATGAAATGGGGAGTAGGTAACTATTTAAGGCTGGTTTCGCAGGTCGATGCGGCAACCCTCCTCTATCCTAATCCTTATACATTACTGCCTCTAATAGTTGTTTGGAAACAAGTGGCATTTTCTTTTACGTACGTGCATACATAGATGGTCCGCATACACACTTATCAAGACTGGCAAAATTATAAAATCCCAAAGAAAGGCTCTTTTTCTAAATACAGGCATCATTTTGTATATTCTTAAATGGATATAAATGCACACAGAAAGAATGTCACTTTAGATAGAAAGTTGGTTGAGGGAGCAATCCATAGTGGCTGTAAGCACAGATGATGATAATAAATGAATATATGTACAGACACTTTGTCGTATTGATTTTTCTCTTTCCTAGAGTTTAAAAGCTGCTCCAAAATTTAAAACCTAAGTTTTTATCTGTTTGGAAAAATGTAACTATGCTAATATGTCCAGGGCACACTCACCTTTCAAAACTTCACATTATCTTAACTTGGTTAAAACTAAAATTTAAGTTTTAAATATGTGACACAAAGGGACAGTCATTTCATCCTTTTGGACTTTGCTAACTCGCAGAGAGCCATGCCCTGGGCGTGGCAAGTGTCAGGACGTTTCAGGTTTGTTTGGAGTTGTGCTTTCTGTGACTGCTTGAAGTCAGAAAGGCTGAGTTATTGTGGTGGTGGTGGGCCGGGGGGATAGGTTCAAAGGAATGTACCCTGGCCACATGAACGAAAACACCCAATGTTATCCCCAAAATCTCCCGGTTGAGTAGGCAGAAGCAGTTACTCTATTACTCTTTTTGAAGGTTGGAAGCCACAAAGGCTTTAAAAATTAAAGTGTATAATGTAAAACAATATACAATGGAAATAAAGTGTAAGATCCTGTGCTTTTGGGTTCCTGAAACCAGAGAGTATAAGTATATATAAAAATATATATATATATATAATTTTTATTATTATTATTATTATTATTCTTAGACACACACGATGGCAAAGCTGAAGCCACAAGAGGCTCTCGGCACTGATAGTTCAGAACAGGGTTTACTCAATGTTACGAGCTTTTGTAAAAACCTTCCAAGGTACATTATTTCTAGAGTGCAAAGAAGGAAATTTAGTTTCCCACGACTCTTCCTTTTACATCAAAATGCTTCTTCACTCGCACTTGTAAAAATAAGCTGGGCTAGCCAAAGGCCCTTTGCCAGGAAAATGCTGGAGACTACCAGAATGTTCCTCAATGAGAAGTTGGGATGAAATATTCATAGCATTGCTAGGAAGCCCTGGTGACCAGAGCCATGTGTACACCCCTCCTCCAGACAAAGAGGTCTGCAGCCCTTTCTCGGGACGTATTCTAGATGCTAATCAGACCTTTGCTGAACTGCAGCACCCCAGCTCTCAGAATTCACAATTGCCCTGTGTTTACATGAAGCAGGGGTATCCAAGCATATTGTGCTATTCAGTCCAAATGCCTTTTTAGGACTTGATACTTCTTTCTCCATGGCCAGCAGTGAAACAGTGGGTGGGCCCAGACACACAGATAAACATGAGCGCTCCCATGCCTTGGTCCCTCTCTAGATGTAAGTGGTCACTAAAGGAGGCACAGGCATTCCTTCCAGGCATAAGGAACCATTATGTACTCTGCAGCAGGAATGTCTCTTGTTCCAGAAAAGTAAATTGGGCAATGTGGCAATTCAAGCTCAAGGCTGCTTTATCTGGCACTACGCGTTACAAACTTACTTGTGCTACCCTTGGATTGCTGATACCAGTCCCGGAAGCACTGATAACCTCTCTATTAGCCCAGTCTTGGAAAAGGCTTATGAGAAGGAGATGTTATACACTGAACATAACTGAGTAGATGTGGCCATCAGAAATGCTTATGTCAGGAGTTTGAAAAGGTAGTCTGTTGAAATCAGAAATAGGTGATTTTTTAAAAAGCCCTCAGATGAGGGACAGAAAATGCAAAGAAAGATGTGTCATTTGTTTTTACCTTAGGAGATGCAAAGAGCATGGGCTCAAATGTCAGACAGCCTGGGCTCCAATTTTGGCTCCTAGTTTTGTAACATTAAGCTGGCTTTTTAAATTCCTGGACCTTTCGTATGTGAAAGGCCAAAAATTGTATCTACTTTATAAGGTGTTCTTATGCATGTGTAAAAACTTGCATACATTTCTTAGAACAGTGTCTGAAACATGATAAATGTGCAAACAATGTTAAAATTTATTATTTTTGGCAAATATTATCTACCAGTCTGTGGTTTGTCTTTTATTTTTTATTATTATTATTATTTTTTGCTTAACGATCTTTTGAGGGCAGAATTTTAAAATTTTGATACTGTTCAATTTATGAGTTTGTTCTTTTATAGATCATGTTATTGACATTATATCTATCTAAGCAATCTTTGCATAACCCAAGGTAACAAAGTTTTTTCTCCTGTTTTCTTCTGGAAGTTTTATTATTTGGGGGGCAGGGTTGGTTTCATGTGTGTGTACCTTAGGAAGTCACACAGGGTCCCACGCTTTGAAGGACCCATGCTTAGTTCAATGCTCTGCTGTTGCTGCCTTGAAATCCTCAGTCATCTTTGAATAATGGTGCTTGCATTTATATTTCATGTTGAGCCTGCAAATTATATAGACATTGCTGGTTCTAGGTTTTATGTTTTGGTCTATGTGTATGGTATGCTTGGAGGTTATTGTTTGTATGTCATTCAGCATATGGTTGAGGTTAATATTTTTGAATATGCATATCCAATGTTCCAATACCCTTTGTAGAAAAGACTATTCTTTTCCCAATGGATTGCCTTTGCACCTTGTTGAATAGTGTTTATGAATATGTGTGAGTCTATTTCTGGCCTCTGACGTCTATTCCGTTGGTCTGTTTGTCTGTTTTTACCCCATGACCATACTGTTTTGGTTACTGTAGCTTTATAATAAATTTAGAAATCAGGTAGTGCCCGTTGACTCCAGCTTTGTTCTTCTTTTTCAAAGTTATTTTAGTTATTCTGAGTATGCTGCATTTCATATGATGTTAGAGTCAGTGTATGAATTTCTTCAAAAAAGAAATTGTGGGTAAATGGGGTCAAATATATGGTGACAGAGGGAGACTAGACTTTGGGTAATGAGCACATGATGCAATATACAGATGGTGTATTACAATATTGTGTACCTGAAGCTTACGTAATCTTATTAACCAATGTCACCTCAACAATTTAATTTAAGAGAACTTGTATCCAAAATATATAAAGAATGTGTACCCAGAGTATATGAAGACTCTACAAACTGAATAATAAGAAAATCAATAACCCAATTAGAAAGTGGATGAAAGACTTGACCAGCTAGTTCATAAAATAAGATATACAGATGACAATGAGCACATTTAAAGATATTCAACATCACTAGTCATTTAGGACATGTTTCAAAACTCTAATGACATATTACTATATATCTGCCAGAGCTGCTAAAATTAAAAGACTGACCATACTAAATCTGGTGAGGATGTGGCACAACCAGAACTCTCTATACTGCTGATGGGAATGTAAATTGAGGAAAATCACTTTAGAAAACAATTTGGCAGTAGCTTAAAAAGTTAAACATAACACATGTTGTATGACCCAGTCATTCTACAGCTAGGCATCTATGATGGATAAGTTTATTATCTTGATTGTGGCAATGATTTCAGAGGCAAATAATATGTCAATGCTTAGCAAGTTGTGCTACACAAGGGCTGTCTGGAAAGAAATCCAACCATAAATGTCTCTATTTTTCATATTACACGGCTGGATACTTTCCGGGCAGCCTTCATATATAATAAGCTGCATATTATATACACAACACGTGGCTTATTATATACCAATTATATCTCCATAAACCTGTTAAAAAGTATGAATTTTTAAAGTTAATATTTGTATCTCAGAAGAGTTTCTTCCTTGAATCCACCAGTTTGACCCTTAACTTCCAAAAACAAGTGTTTCTCTCTCTCTCTCTCTCTCTGTAATATTGCTCTCAGTCAGGTATCATAACATTAACTGAATGCTGGTGAGATACCCTTAAAGCCGGCATGGGACGTAAGCTGATTTAATATTTTTACGTCATGGTTATCTATTAACATATTTAATCATTTGCTGAAAATGGACTGTTAAAAATCACATCCACTCCTGCCTGCTTTATATTTTGTATTTCTCTGATGGGAACTCGAAGCTCCCAGGGGCAGGAGGTGGGGTGGGCAACCTGTTGCTCGAAATACTTTCTCCCTTGAGCAAAACACTAACGGTGCATCCTCCACTCTCATCGCTGTACTTCAGCGGATTGTGGCCCCGCTGCCTCAATCATGATACACTAGCTCTGCCTTGCGGAACTGGGTAGAAAAGACACAAAGCCTCCTCATTCTGTATTCACGATGGCCTACCAGTGAGTCTTTCTTTTTCACCCTTTCCTTAAGAAAATAACCAACCGGGATTAAATGCCTTCTACTGCCACTTCCAGAGCAGAGCAAAAATACCCCATAGCTACCATATTTTTGCTTCCAAAATCCTATGGCTCAATCTCTGTGGACTCGGATTCTCTGTCTGGCAAGAAGGAATCACTGGGGTGGGTGTGTGGATTACCTACTTAGCCCCAGGGAAAAGGAAGTGAGTAAACAATAGGGGGCAGTACACTTGTGTATAATGGATACTCAGCATACTCGGCATCCACTGATGTCTATGCCTTTACAGTGGCTATTAAGATGCCAAAAAGACCACGTTCTTTTTTTTTTATTTTATTTTATTTATTTATTTATTTATTTTTTTGCTTTTTGGTATGTGGGTAACTCCCTGACTGGGAATCGAACCCAGGCCACAGCGCTGACAGCG
This sequence comes from Lyroderma lyra, assembly GCA_004026885.1. Taxonomy (NCBI): domain Eukaryota; kingdom Metazoa; phylum Chordata; class Mammalia; order Chiroptera; family Megadermatidae; genus Lyroderma; species Lyroderma lyra. The sequence goes on along the minus strand of PVJL010001935.1, from coordinate 194,532 downwards.
CCACCGCTGAAGCCTTAAGCCACTACACCATCAGGGAACTCCTGCAAGTTCTTGTTTTAACTCATCATTACTCTTTAGCAGAGAAATCCAAGACAAGAATCAACATTTATTTATTTATTTATTTATATTATTTAAAAATGTATTCCAGTAGATACTGATCTATAGCTGTTCCTTGCAGTCTTTGAGCAGGTAAGATCACAAGTTCATTGCTAAAAACTGCTGTACTCACAGCATGAACTGTTGCTAGATTTTACACTAACACAGGGATTTTAGTTATATTTCCCTGTCTTTTAAAGTGAATGCAAAATAATTCCCAAATACAGAGAAAGCATAATTAATGTACTTTAATTATTTAGAGGAAAGACACTTAAATAAAGAGCAGATCATTTCACATCTTGGAACTGAATACTGTTTGAATCCATCACAGGAAAGCTGCCATTGCTAAGAGAAAAATCTCTCCCATTTGGTTGATATCTAGGTCATGGTCCCTAAGAATGGATACAATGTTCAAGAAACAGTGGCATTTTTTTCCCCTGAAGAGCAATTTTTGAGACATTTCTGTAGATATCGCACACAGTTGTCTTTGGCTGTTGGCTGACTTACGATGTCAGTGAACTGTGTATCTACAGTGGAAAATGTGGGAAGTAGACGAACAGCACGAAAACTCACTTGCATGTGAAATAATGAAACTAGTGCACTTTTCTACTAGTAAAACATGTACAATAAAATATTTTAAAATTTTAAAAATGCAGAATTAAAGAGAAAAGGACTGAGTTAACTGAACTTCATCAATGTTGGTAATTATATATGAAAATCATTCAGTTTAAACAAAACCATCCTTTGAAAGGGCTTGCAGATAAAACTTTTTCCCTTAAATAGAATGAAATGATATTGATAATCTTTAAAGACTGCAAGTCATTATGAAATGCTTTTTTCTTAAAATATAATTGACAGAATAATCTAAAAATTGGATAAAGCATTAGATGATACTTGGTCTGGTGGAAATATATTTGCCCTTTAAAAAACATCTTGTTCATAAAGTCAACGTGAATGTATGATTCTGCTGGTTTACATTCTACAAATGAGTGAAACATTAGGAAAAATGAGATCATTACTGTGATAACACTAAAAATGCTACATACATGTATATCGTCATGAGGTTTCTGGGCATAAGATTGGAGTTATATAATATCCAAGTAACTTGTTGAAATGCTTTCACATTGACCATCAACCGTGGTTCTGTCCTTATCAGGAATCTACAACTTCCCCCCTTTATCTTCTCCCACCCCCATGTCTCTGATAACCACCATGCTGTTATCTGTGTCTATGAGTTTGTTTGTTTTGTTTGCCCATTTGTTGCTCACTGTTTTATATCCCACGTATTAGTAAAGTTATATGGTTCTTATCTTTAGAATAAGCAATTTTTAATTGATCACATTTTTTTGTGGAGATTCAGGTGTTATTGTATTTTATTGAACAACCAAATGCAAAACTACGTAAATTAAGTAGATAGAAGAAAGGTTCCCATTCAACAATACGAATTTAGAAATGGCTGTTGTCATAATGACACCAATGTAACATTTATTTTAGCAAAATTTGTCTTGGAATAGAAATGTCCTTAGTATAAAAACGATTCTTCTTTTTTTTCAATTGAAATATCATTAATGTTTTAATTTATTGTTGATGAGACAGGACTTTTGTAATGTTCAGAAATCCATTATTTAATTTCTAAAAGAAATAGCAGTGGCAGAATACTCTTCCTTTATTTTGCCAAGGTATGTTTGCTGAGCCATCAGACTCCCAAGGCATCTTTCTGTCTTTTCTGCTGAACGGAAGAAGAGTGTTTATCATTTGATGAACAAGGTGGTTCTAAGATCTTTACCATGGGTATTATAAGGAGGCCTCTTTCTTCCTTCTGACTTAGGTAACATTAAAAAAAAAAAGATCTGTTCTTAAACCTTAGAATTGTTTCAAAAAGTGGGAAGAAGTAGTGGCCACAGTCCTACCTTTGCTGTTCTTGTCAGTTTTCAGACAATTCCATCAAGTTTGGTAGCCAGCTCCGAAGACCGTTTTTCAACAGTTCATCCACCTGCTGGTGGGATGGCACATGAAAGAGAAGGAACATTGGTAGGAGGTCTTTCTGTTAGTTTTCATTTCCTTGTCATGGATAAAAATCACTGTCTAGATAGGGCTTCTCCTCTTGGCTATTTAATTTTTATAATTTCACCAGGGATTGTAATACATACTAAATTAAGGCTATTTTACAACCACAGAAGAAATTAGTTTTTGGAAAGTATCTGGGCACTAACAGAACAAGCAAATATCTCTAAACAAATTTTTCAGAGATAACAGAAAAGAAATTATGAAGGAATCTAGGTCTGACATTTAGGAATATAAGTACAAGGAGGCAAAAAAATATTAGAGATGGAACTTTGAACCAATATGCAATTTTAATGACAATTTAGTCATAATAACACTAGAACATGATGTAAATATTTACTAGATAAATATAAAAGGTTTTGTGTATTCACATATTTAAAGCAGAATATAATGACCTGAGTGGGAGGTTGGATTATAAATTATCTAGGTGTGTTCCAAATTTAAGTTTCTGTGATTCCATAGCATTCCTATTTCTAAATACCTAATACCACTTTAGGACAGACAGCAAAGAAATTAACAGTTACCTGGGTGATGAAGCTACTTGGCCTAAGTCAATAATACTAGTATTTCTACTAGTACCTTGCAAAAGACTCAGCAGTTATTTTAAAGCATCTCAATTGCTTTGGAATGCCTTGTACATTACCATCTAGCACATGAGTCTCATCTGCAACTTAAAAGTTATTTATACTCATGTAGTGGCTGTTTTTGAAATATGAAGTATAGCTCTTTATTATCAATTCTGATTTTCATACGTCACCCAAGAAACTAGTCTCATTATGCTATAATCTTATTGCACAGATGAATTCTGGTTATCTTCCACATTATCATTGACTGATTTTCCCAGGAAGTAGAGCCCATATACTCTAAAAATAATTTGCAACAAGTCATCTCATATACAAGATTGCATTGTTGAAGTCAATCTTCTAATTAAAGCAGGGAAACAAATAGCCAGTTTCCCTCTGTTGTTTGGAGTTCACAATTTAGGAAAGTGCATGCATTCTGTCATTCATCTCTTCAAACAGCTAAGATACTTAAACCATGCAGATGCTTGAATCCATTGTATTATCATTCATTCATTACCTACAATTGTACTAGGCTGTTCTATGTCCTCTGGAGAGTTTAATGTTTATAATAATAACATATTTTATTCTGATCAACGTGTGCTAGAGAATTATACTCTACAAATATGGGTGACTTTAAGGATATAGTAAGATAAATCTCTTTCACCATCTTAAAACCTACTGCCAAAAAATGATAGATTTGATGAAATAGTAGGGATTAAACTAACACTGGTTCCTAAATGTTGGTGTGCAAAACAATCTTCTGTACACTTATTTAAAATTCAAGTATCTGGGAACCATCCCTAGTTATTCTGCTTTAGGTGATTAGAACACAGTAGCTCAAGGGCTACATTTTGAAAAATACTGGTCTGATCAATAGTAACTATAATAATAAATTTTAAAAGCAAGCACTGTACATAGGGAATTTCGTCAAGCCTGTATGTAAAGGTAGATAATTCAAAGACAGAATTTTTTGAGAGTTATTTGTACAAAAATTTCAGGAGTTGACATACTATGAATGGGAATGAATTGGGAAGGAAACAAAGTGAAGATAGATGTTTATGATGATGTTGTACCAGCACACAGTAGCTACCATTTACTTAACGTGCACTATGCACTAGGCACTACGATATGGCTTCACATTAGATAAATCATTTAATTTTCATGCTCCTAAGAGGCATCATCTCAAAAATAAAAGACTCAATAAAATTAGCAGTTGCAATCAACAGAGTAAATGTAGATGAAGAACTTTAAAAGAGCAAAAGAAGTTTAATAATCTGTAACATATATACTCACTTTCAGAAGTCCAATCACTAATGACTTAAATACTAGCATGCATGAGCATGCTGTATTTTTAAGCTTAGAATCAAGCCAGAAAGAATTAGAGGGAGAAATTGATAAAAAAATACAGAAAAGCCAAGATGAGCAGGGTAAACTGGTTCTCCAAATACAGACCCGTAAGAGTGAAAAGAGGAGTAGAGTTCATCCAGCCAAGTTTCACTTTACAGGAGAATTCCCTCCACAGTGTAACCACCATGGCAGCTTGGGCATTCCTGTTTATCACAGTCAGCAAAGGGGAGGGTGGAGACCATTTTTTGACAATGAGAACAGTTTCACAGAGTTGGATGAGAACAACATGAGCTTACTCCCTAGAAGATCTCACAATTCAACAAAGTTATAAGCATGAAATAAAAAACTATATTATTAACCCTAGTACTTTACTTTAAAACTGAAGTTACATAAAACATACCCTTTTATAGCTGAATTATGCAGTTTCCATAATTAATGTTACCTGAAGATAAAATCAAAGGGTATAAAATTTCAGTTCTGGAAGATTAATAAATTCAAGAGATCTGCAGATAAAGCACAGCATAGAGCTCTAGTTAATACTACTGTATTGAATACTTAAAATTTTGCTGAAAGGGTAGATGTTTAGTACTCTTATTACACATGATGGTGGTGATGATGATGATGTAAATAAATGAGTAAATAAAAATGGCAGGAAGAAACTTGTGGTGGTAATGAATATAGCATAGATTGTGGTGATAGTTTCATGGATGTATACTTATCACCAAACTCATCAAGTTGTATACATTAAATATTTACAGAAAAAAAAATCAGCTGATATGGGGGAAAATATGACTTCCAATCTGCAAGGTATTCTGAAAAAGTCCTGGATCCCAACTCTTGAGAAGTAATGAAACCTGCAACCTAATCTGGCCTCAGCTCTACCACAGACTGGGTGAATCTACTGTAATCTTTTCCTTTTCAGCTTCTTCGTCTGTCAATGCAATGAGAGGCTAGAACTGATTGATCTCTGAGGTTAACTCCCATATTCCATGCTTCTAACTAGTTAATTATTTAGTTCTTTTGGGGTCTTGTTTTCAAAAAGAGTTAGTTTGCAAACCATCATGATTTACCTTCCCTAAGAATAATAGCAATGCCCTCAAGCTTGTTTGTAAGCAATGGTCAATAGGATATTGAGAGCCCTGTGTTGGGGAACACCTGCCTTTGTGCTGACACCGTTCTATATAGAACACAAGAACAAAGGTCGGTGGGAGGCTGCTGTAATAAACCAGGCTTTGACCAGGCTGATTCCACAGAGGTGGTGAGAAATAATTATATAGATTTTGAAACTATGACCTGTAGAGTTTGCCTGTGAAATGAATGTGGGTTGTTAGGAGAAAGAATTCTGTAGTTTTTGGTCTTAACAACTGGAAGAAAAGAGTCGACATTTATTGATGAAGAATTCTGTGTGAGGAGCAGGGCAGGGGAAAGAACGGTTTAGTTCTTTCCGTATCAAATTGAGATGCTTACCACATCCAAATTGCAGTACCCAAATATTTGATGAGTGAGAGACAGAATGAATATTTTCCAATCATGGAGAGAATGAATGAGAAAGTTGACCTTTCTCCCAAAACTGAACATTCACTATTACCCAAATTAATTTTTGCAAAATTCCATGCACAGTCATTTAATTAGTTCCATTGAGGAAACAAGGAAATGAGACTCAATTAAAGAAGAAATTGTAAGTCTTTCAGCAATTGATATAAATTACAATTGCTTGTCCATGATTAGATCATCAAAATTTGTGAGTTAACAAGTAAAAAGAGAAGTGTTTATGGATGCAGACTTGTTGCAGAATACATTATAAAAGTGACGTTGTGGGATGTACCTCAATTATATTCTGTGTACAGAAATTTCGTTGGTTCTGAAGATTATCAGTTGGTGTAAGCAAAATCTCTGTTGCTACTGAGTGCCAACTGATTTTCTGGGAAAAGAACCCAATTTAGCCTATTTGAATCTTTGTTGCCTAGTTTATAAATAGTCACTTGAACCACATATACCAAAAGAAAATGTTCGTAGAGGCCGGGCAAGTAGCAGAAGTAACCAAAAGTGACTGGTGTAATAAAAGGCTTGTGGACTAGCATTGTGCCTGACCCATCTCAAAGTAATAGCTTTTACTCTGATTCAACCGATTGCTGACATGCAGGAACTTGGGGTCAGTTTGCTGTAATTTCTAGGTTTTTTAATGAGAAGCCAAATACCTCAATTTTTAATGAAAACTGTATGTTTATACTGACAATAAATTTAAAAGTAATTGATACTATATGGGTGAATCCTCTTCCAGCAATGACAACCTAGGTTATTTTAGAACAACCATCCCACTAAGAGCAGCTAGAGAAGCTAAACTAAATATTAAAAAAATAAAAAAAATGTAAATTCACGTAGAGCCAGCAAGGCTGTGAAGAACTGGAAATCAAGTTCTCGGAGACGATGAAGCGTATAGAGGTGAACCTGATATTTGGGCCCACTTTTTTCCTAAAGGTGATTCTGAAAGCTGTGGCTGAGAGGATGAAAACTGAGAGAACTTTGGATCATGGAAGTGAGGCACCAACAACCGGAGATCAGTGTTTGCCAAGGAGGGCAGATCTCGGTAAATACCTCAGGCAGTCAGTTTCAACCAAGGAAAGCTATACACACAATCCACTAAAAATGGGCAGAGGACCTGAGTAGGCATTTCTCCAAAGAGGACATATAGATCACCTACAGACATATGAAAAGATGCTCAATGTCACTAATCATCAGAGAAATGCAAATAAAAACCTCGAAGAGATCTCACCTCACACCTGTCAGAATGGCCATCATCAGTAAATGAGCAAACATCAAGTGTTGACAGGATGCGATGCAGAGAAAAGGGAACCCTCGTGCACTGTTGGTGGCATTGCTTATTGGTACAACCACTATGGAAATCAGTATGAAGATTCCTCAAAAAAATTAAAAATAGAACCACTTTATGACCCAGCAATTCCACTTCTGGGTACTTATCCAAAGAAATTCAAAACACTAATTAAAAAAATATATATATGCACTCCTATGTTTACTGCAGCACACTCACAATAGCCAAGATATGGAAACAATCAAAATGCCCATCAAGAGATAATTCAATAAAGAAGAGGTGGTACATATATACAATGGAGTATTACTCTGCCACAAAAAGGAATAAAATATTACCTTTTGCAGCAACATGGATAAACATAGAGGTTATTGTGTTAAGTGAAATAAGTCAGACTGAGAATAACTAACGCCATATAATCTCAGTTATATATGGAATCTAAAGAATAAAATAAATGAACAAACAAAACAGAAATACAGTCATGATACAGAGAACAAGTTGATGGCTGCTGGATGGGAGGGGAGTTGGGGGATCAGAGGGAAAAGTAAAGGAATTAGGAAGCACAAATTGGTAATTACGAAATAGGGGGATATGAAGTATGGTATAAGGAATATAGTCAATAATGTTATAAAAACTATGTATAATGTCAGATGGGTACTAGATTTATTGGGGGATCACTTCATAAATGGCTAACTACTATACTATACACTTGAAACTATAATAGTTAGACATTTTTTTACTTGATCTCTCTTTATGTATTTTTCACATTAATTTTAACAACTCATTCTTAGAAGAATGATTTTCCTCCAGTTTAACATCAGGAAAATGGCAATATTCTTAAAGACTGGAATTTGTATTATTTTCTGCACTAAGATAATAGTTTTTCTTACAACATGCTTTCTAAATGTCAGGGCAAACACTGTTGAACTGGGTAGCCCAATAAAATATTTTGTCAACTTAAGGAAACAAACTACACACACACACACACACACACACACACACACACACAAACACACGTGTGTGTGTGTATACATTATATATATATTTGAAAAACATTCTTTTACTACCTCTTTGTATTTCTGTACTGAAAAGAAATTTTAATTCCATAAGTATACATCTGATCACTCCTTAAAACAAGGTTTTCAATCTATCTGATCGGACCCTGTACTGAAGGGTGCTCATGGGTCCAGGTACTCTGGGCACTTCCAGTATTGGAGGAGACATTCTTGCAGGTTACCGTGTATGTTTTTCTTTTTCTCCTCTCCTTCTCCTTCTCCTCCTCCTTCTTTTTAATACACTTTAGTCTTTGGAACACTTACATTTACTGAGTCATTGGAAAGAGTACAGAGAGATTCTATACACCACACACCCAGCTTCCCCATTATTAACATCTTACCTGTATATGGTATATATATAATTATAATTAACGAACCAATCCTGACACTCTGTTATTAACCAAAGTCTATACTTCATTAAAATTTCTTTAGTTTTCATCCAATTCCCATTTTCTGTTTTAGGATCCCCGTCAGAATGCCACATTACATTTAGTTGCTGTGTCTCCTTAAGAGCCCTCTTGACTGACAGCTTCTCAGATTCACCGTAATTTTTTGATACTTTTGAGGAGTAGTTTGTTTTTGCTTTCAAAAACAAACAAACAAACAAAACGACTTGATCATAGACTGAGAATCCCACCTCGTGATTATCTGTCTTGTTGAGGCAAGAATTCCACTCAACTAGGCAGTCCGGGCCTGGGGGCCTGGGGAGTTTCTGCAAGAAGCTCCTGAGCACCCCAGCAGTGACCCTCATAAGGCTTTTTGCTAAGCCCACACATGGGCACCTCCAGGCAGCAGCTGTGTTTCAGGCCACTTCCCTGACTCTCGGCAGTGATGTTTGCCCTCTGCAACCTTTTTCTGGTCTCCCTCAATCTCTCCAGATTCCAAACATTTCTTTATGCCTAAATCCTAATCATGTCTTTTAGCTAGTAATGAAGTCCAAAAAATTTTTTCCCCAGACTGGATTTGAATCCCTGTGCTATTTTTTTTTTTTTTTTGTAATTGTTAGACTTAATTGGTTTGACATTGGTGAATGAGGATTACGTAGGTTCCAGGTGTACAAGTCTGCAGTGCATCGTCTCTGTGTTGCATTATGTGTTCATCACCCAGAGTCAGTTCTCCTTCCATCACCGTGTACTTGGCTCCCCCTCCCTCCTCTCCTGCCTGCTCCTTCCTCTCCCACTCCCTCCCCACTTGCCTCAGGTAACCACTAAACCATTGACTGTGTCCATGAGTTTTTGTATCTCGGTTGCTGTCAGTTTTATATTCCACATATGAGTGAAGTCATATGTTTCTTGGTTTTTTTCTGTCTGCCTTATTTCGCTTAGCATGATGTTCAAATTTTTACCAGTAGAAATCTTGTTCCTCTTTACCCAGGGGCAAAGAGAACTCCGTCTTCAAAAACCACAACTGTCTGGTCTTTGCCGCCTGGAGTGGAGGGGAATTGTTTGCTTTCCGTCCAACTTCTAGAACTCCCAACAATTTCTAATGCAGAAAATGCAAAGCAAAACCAAACAAATAAGCAAACAAAAATGAAACAGTTGAGTTTTCATTTCAAAATAGATTGAATATTTATATTCTTCTAGACAGAACCACAATAGCAGAGTCAGCAGGGTTAACAGGAATGTGTACAAAATACTGGAGGAGTGTAGTGGAGGGAGAAACTAAATTTTTGCTTAGGAAAAGGAAGAGAGGCAAATATGAGATCAGCAGGGACTAGAAAGCTGCTCATAGGTAATGTTTCAACTGTCTTGACTAATGTATGCTGAGCAGTGCTGGCATCTCAGATAGAAGCAATAGCCTGAGCAAAGACATGGAGGGCACAAAATAGTGCAATGTTGAAGGAACATGAGTAATTCTCACCTTGTACAGTGTAGAGGAAATAGGAGGGAGTGGTAGGAGATTAGATTGCAAAGGTAAGCAGCAATCAATCAGATTGGAAAGTGCCTTTTCTCTCACTCTAAAATCTAAGAATGCTGTTGAGGGCAGTGAGGTTAGACTACTTTGGTGGTCTAGAATGGTGGGGTTTAAGATCTAGACCAGAAAGTGTTAGGATAAGGTCAGAAGTTATTGCACTTCTCAAGGAAGAGATCTATCATCCCAAATGGGGCCAAGTGGTAAAAGAGCACATTTAAATTTCGACTTTAAATGTTCTTAGCTTGCTGAGCCTGTGGGCTGACTAGGAGTTGGTGATGTAAGATTTAAGACTAGGTAATATGAGACCTTAAAACTTTGGCTGCGTGGAGTGAGATACTCTTTGGTCAAAAAGAAGTCCAAGAGGTTATTTGCCCTCTAGTGGCAACCACAAAGCATTTTGTACTTTGCTAGAAATAGGACTAGACCCGTGGTTTCCAACCTTTTTCTACTATGCACCCCTTTTAAATCCATTTCTATACATTGTACCCCTTGTTTTGAATACAGCTGGTTTTAAATACTGATACTTTTGTTCAGTGTCTATCTTAATGTAAAATAGTAGAAATAAGGTAATAAGTTAGGAAAGAAAAATTACTACACTAAAAGTGCAAACCACAGATTTAATTTTACAACATTCGTAACAGTTAAATATTGAAAATGATGATCAAGTATTTAACAAACTTTTAATTTATTATTAATAATAATATTTATTTGTGTTATCTGAAGAGTCTATAATAATTGTTATGCAGATCACTAGCCGACTGAAACATTGATGATATTGTTGAGCTTGGGTTATACATAATCCACACCAAATTTTGGTTTTTTAAACTGTTCCTGTTTTCAACCATTGATTCATAACTGGAACGCTTAAAAATCACTGACACTAATAACTGAAACTATGTTTAACATTAAATTAAAAAACTACTTGAAAAGAATCACAATTAAAGACTGCACACTTACTTTTACTCAGTCAATAACTAAACTGATCAAACAGTCTGGCTACGAATGCATTTATATGTTTGGGCAAGTTCTAGAAGTGTCACAAATGGATTGTTCTGAAACTGTGTAGTGGCTAGTAGAAGAGCGGTGTGGGGGAAGGGCTCATAGCCACGCCCTCACCCATCATCATTCACTCATGTGACCTAATTTTCAAGTGTCTCCATGAATGGTGATTCACACTTAACATTTATTGTTCCATAACTAACGCTTTGCAGGTTTTTACTTTACTTGCTTTTTCACCATTACTGATTATTTTTCACGTACCCTGAACCGCCCAGCACGTACCTGTGGTGGTCCACCTACCCCCACCACTTGGGAACGGAAGGACTAAGTCAGTGGTTCTCAACCTTCCTCATGCCGCGACCCTTAAATACAGCTCCTCATGGTGTAGTGACCCCCATAAATTATTTTTGTTTCTACTTCCTAACTGTAATTTTGCTACTGTTATGAATTGTAATGTAAATATCTGATGTGTGTTTTCCGATTGTCTTAGGTGACCCCTGTGAAAGGGTCGTTTGATCCCCAAAGGGGTCACTACCCACAGGTTGAGAACCTCTGGACTAAGTGATACAGTACAAAACAGATCATCTCAGGAAGCTAATACTCACTGTACTTCATCTAAGCTATTTGCATTGGTACCTAGACTTGCATGATCTAACTTAATACACAAGCCTAACATGAATTAGTTGAAATTGAAAAAAAGATCATGTTTAATAATAAAAATCCATCATACATTAACACTTACTACCCCTCTCATTGAAATTACCACAACTATTCAATTTATGCTTAATAGATAGAAGTGTAGCATTGTATCATAGTGATATCTTCAAGGTTTTTAAGTGTAGTGATTTAATTATTTTCCATGTTAAACATAGGAAGATATTTGGAGGTAGAGAGGTAAGTGTCCTTGCATATTGAAGAATCTATGTGAGGCTCTCTGATCTGTTCGTTTAGATTTTTCACTTGCTATCCTGGAGAACTTTGGCTACCCAATTTAGCATGGTCGAGTTTCCAGTTCATTTCTTGCTGTTTCTATCCTCTGTTTTTTTATATAAATGGTTTATATCTTACTAAGGAAACTTTGGTATCAGTTTTTAATCTTTAAAATGTTCAGTCTTTTGAGAAGTAATGTTTTCTCCTGCCTTTGCTAAAGGCATTTTACAGAACCATCTCATTATTTATTTATAAGGGTGAGTCTTCACAATAAGGTAACATTACCACTGGCCTACTATTGCCTCTGCACACACAAATGCATTCATAATTGATGGAACGGTCTATATTAGTGTTGCAGCTAGAACAAACTTAATGTCAGATCACTGGGAGAGTGAATCCTATCATTATATTCCTTATAAAATAAATAAGGGGCATCTGTTTAAAACGATCTGAAAGGATGCCTGCATGTAGGCTGGATGGGAGAAGAGAATGACACATGGGAAAGAGAAAGCTAATGGAGGAAAAACTCATCTACAAGGTTCTTTTGAACCATGCATTGCTGAAAAAGTGATTTTTGTTTTCTGAGTTGTCTTTCTTGTTGGAGCAGATTAATGATTCACGACAGTATTAGCTATTTTTATTTTTTTTTTTTCTGGCAGTTAGGCCCTCAAAGAAACTGAAAATCTTTGAGAATCAGTAGGATTGATCTGCCTTAGGAAATTCCGACCAGCTGAACATCGAACAGGCAGGTGAGATTTTTCCTGGAATGCTTGTGCCCAGGTTTCATTTTCTTGGAAGTGAAATTATCTCATTAGAGAGAGTTCTCCTCTGTCCAGGGAATGACTAATGATGAGGATGTAGAGCTATTGACATACAAACATATTCACCCCATGTGGCTAAAGGTCAGGGAGGGGGCAGGTTACAAAATATATGCACAGTATAATGCCATTTTTGTAAAAACGTATCTATTGATGTATTGAAAACAATCTGAATTTGTTCTAAATGTTAACAGATATTGTCTCAGGTTGATGGGATTGTGGGTAATCTTAGCCAAACCCCCTTTTGTAGTTATCTATAATGGATATAATTTAAAAAAATTTTTTTAATGGATACAATTTTTTTAAAAATAGAAAAACATAGTTACATTGTAGGCAAATAACCAGTTGTAAATACTCATATTTATGTATGTATATATAATTGTTTTGGGTTTTAAATCTTATTTAAAATTCTACAGGAACTAGAAAAAAAATTAAGCTAAGTACTAATCTGATTTTAGAGTGGCATGAACTTTTTTAATGTGTTAAAGCAAAGAAACAAAAACCATAAAATATTGATTTACCACATAATGTTAAAGCCTCTGTAGGTCTCTAAGTGGAAATACTATTTAAATAAAGATTAATGATACATACCAAATGCAGATAAAATATTTACAATATACAGGACCAATTAAAAATGCTTAACACAGCACCTGGAACAAGATGAGAGTTTAATAAATGTAAACCATCATTATTACTTATATTAATAAATAGAATTTATTCATTGCAAATCTCTAACAAAAGTTCTTAAAAATTGGACAATGAAAATGAACAAACAAGTTCCTGATGGTTCAATGGCTAATAAACATATGGAACCAAGTTCAAACTATCTAATAAGTTATAGAAGTGCATGTTAAAATTATATATCATTTATGAATGTGTGTGTTTGTGTGTAACAAATGAACACAGAGTTATAAAAAAGAAAGACAATAGTTTCCAGTGCTGGCAAGTTTTCAGAGAAATAAATACTTATATACTATGCAAGTGAGAAAATGAATCAATTCAAACTTTCCAGATGGTCTTTGACATAAATATCAAAACCTTAAAAATATTTATACTTGTCAACCCAGCAATCCCATGGCTAGGAATTTATCTTAAAAGAAACAGTCAGGAATATTAATATACACTCTTTAGAGACCCAGTAATTTCACTTGTAGAAAATCATCCTACAAATAAACTCTCACATGTGTAAAATGACACAGATACAGGATTATTTCTGCAGCTTTGTAATAAGAAATTGGAAGCAACCTAAGTCACCATCAATAGGCTATTACAGAGGAAAAACAAAGTGTGACTATATAGAAAAAAATATCAAAACTTAGGATTTCTAAATTAAAAATAGATAGGATAGTGTAAAACTGGGGAAAATAGGAATGTATCTCTATTTGCTTGTATATTTGTAAAAATACTCTAAAAAGATACCCAAGAAATTAATAATAGAGTCTTCTGTAGGGTATGAGTGGGAAATTAGGCAGATGTAAAAAAAGAATAAGTGGAATACTCATATTCTCTTTTATTTGGTTTTTGAACATGTGAATGCATTAATTTTTTTAACTAAATGAGTGAATCAAATTTTAAAAAATACAGAATGCAGCTGTAAGATAGTGTGGAAAAGCCAAATACCTTTTAAATGTCCAAACTGAATAAATACAATATCTGAAACTAACTGTGCTTATCTTTCCTCTTTGAGGACAGAAAAAAGAAATGATTTTCTTCTCCTGGCATCCACATACCTGGAAAAGTACATGACACAAAATACCATATTTTTCATGTATGAGATGACTCCTACTTTTCTAACCTAACATTAAGAAATCAATTATCAACCACTTATTTCCATGTATAAGACGACCCCCAATTTCTGGTCTAACAATTTTAGACAAAAGTATTATCTTATACATGGAAAACTACTGTAGGTTCTCAATTTTGGAGAAATGAATGAATCAGTGGCAGTTTAAAATTTAAATTAGTCACCAAGAAAAAAGCCACAAGATTTCTTAGGATGTGATTTTCAGCAAAAACTAAAATTATTTTTGAGAGAAGGTTGAAAATAAAATTTCCTAGGGTCCAGCTATTTTAAGTATGTACCTCTTTCATCAGCTCTAATCCTAAAGAGGCTGTTCCTACAGATTATTAAAGATAAAATAAAATCAGATGACATAACTGCAAGGCAACACACTGCTACACTACGGTTCCACATAGGTTCATAAACCAGGTTTATCATTTCTATCCAATAATGTGCCAAATCATTTTTCATTTTCTTGCCAGTGAGAAAGATCAGGATATGTTCACAACTCAGCCATGACAGTTAATGAGCAATAGAAGACAATGAGTTTGGAATATGTGCTATAAACCATCAAAATGCACCACAAAACACCAAGTATTAAGAATGATCTCGTGCTAGTGTTATGGTTAACACTAGGAGAAGTGTTCAGGGGCAGAAATGAAATCTATGGAATGAGCTGGTGACTAGTGATTCTCAACACTGGCTGCACATCATAATCACCTTGGGAGCTTTTAAAAATACTGATGCCAAGGCTGCACTCCCGGAGAGTCTGATTAAATTCGTGTGGGGCGGAGCCTAGGCGGTCCAATTTTTTAAAAAGCTTCTGAGGTGATGCTGAGTCAGGGTTGAAAAACATTGCACTGGTGTCTGAGAAGGATGGAGAGAATTATTTTACAGGAAGAGATGACTTAATCAACTGGTTCCAGCCATGATCATTTATGCAAAAACAAAAATTTTTAGATTAGACCCTGCCCTTTGTTTCCTAATCTCCCTAGCGCAGACCTTATCCCAAGCTCCATGCTTGGGCTATTAAACTATTTCTTGTAGGTCTGTCTCTCCTGCTTTCATTCTTACTTCATATTTCCACCTTGCTCAACAATAATAAACTGTTTTCCTTATATCAACAACTCTGCTATCTACAGAATGTATGCAATTGAAATTTGTCAGCATGGCTTCCACTCTGAGCTCTGTCTGCATCTTCTGAAATCATCTGGCTGTTCAGTTTCCTCATCTTCATCAAATGAGTTGAGACTGATAACTTTTAAAGTCTTTCAGCGCTAAACCTGTAAGTTCTCTTGTTCACTGTCATACTACCTACCCCACCAGTGGAGTTCCAATCTTTCCCTTTGTAGTTCCCCCAGGTATTTCTCAATTGAGGTCAAACAAAATCCTCTCTCCTGCTGTACTTATTTCTTGCTCTCTTTCCCTCCAATGCTGTTATTTATGCTGTTTCCTCTCCTGAAAGTGGTTTCATTCCCCTCAACTGAGCACATCCTCCTTCACCTGGTTCAAGCTTACCTGCCTCCGGAGGCTTTCAGGAAATGACATCACTTTGCACCCATCATACTTTTCCTTGGTAATTTGTAGTGTAGGCTCTCTACTCAAAGTCTGGTGCGTGGGCCAGCATCACTTGTATGCTTGTTACACATCCGTAATCCCAGCCTGCACCCAAATTTGCATTTCAACCAGAGGTAGACCAGACTTTTGAGAGGCTATGGCCTGTAACACTTTATTAGCATCTTCTTTTCTTTTCCAGTTTATTTCCTACTTGCAAATCTTTGAAGGTTTTCAGGTTAGGGATTCTATCTTCTAACTTGAAAAAAAAAATCCAACTAAAATTTCTAGTATTTACTATTCACCTAGCAGTTACCCTGCACTGTTTGTTGGATGAATGAGTAATCACTGTGTTTACCAAATACAATTATAGGAGTAATAAGCTCAAAATTTATTTTTAAAGGTTGATAAATACAATGATGGGCTTTATAGAACTTTAGAGGTCATGAAAGCAACATATCACCAAGTTTCTTTTTACAAATGAAGGAAAGGGAGACCCAGAGAAGGAAATGACTGTGGCAGGGAAGGGAGATGTTAACAGCTTTCTATCGTCTTCAGGCCACACTCTCCAGTTTTCCAGTTTCAGTAGCAATGCATCACCAATCTGGAACTCCCGCCAAAAACCAAGTAAGCACCAAAATAGATGTTTAGGGACTCAAGGGCATTCATTTTATTTAAGCTTTCCCTCAATGATGATTGGCTCTTGCATTGTAGATAATCCATCATATTTTAGAGTCCTTATCATGTGTTTGAGAGAGTACTAAATGCTGGGGCCAGAGATGACCATGACCTAGTTAGTGCTTGGCCTTCTGGAGGACATGGTTTAACAGACAGCAAGACAGAACAGAGGAAAGAAAACAAAACAGAGAA
The DNA here is from genome assembly GCA_004026885.1 of Lyroderma lyra. Lineage (NCBI taxonomy): Eukaryota > Metazoa > Chordata > Mammalia > Chiroptera > Megadermatidae > Lyroderma > Lyroderma lyra. The sequence goes on along the minus strand of PVJL010001935.1, from coordinate 177,715 downwards.
GCGCTGAAAAATAAACTGGAGCCCTTTGGATTCATTTACCTTAGACCCTTAAAAGCACTGTATGTATGTGTGTGTGTGTGTGTGTGTGTGTGTGTGTGTGTATACAGTACAGAACCATGGAATAATGGAATAAAATGCCCGAGGTATGAGTTCGTTACATTTTCTTCCCTGTAGAATTTTGAGCGTTTCCAAGCCCTCTGATTCCTTGTGTGTGTGACACACACACACACACACACACACACACACACCCAGCACAAGGCAGAGCAAACAGTGAGGCCGCAGTGAATTAATGCAACACTTTCCAAGTCCACCTCCTCTACAAGGACAAGTTTTGTTTCGTTTTCCCGTTTTTAATGAGTGCATGGCATACTCGCAGTCGGTGGAAAGCAAGTCCTCTCTAACCGAACCAAGCCCAGCTACCGGGCCTCCCTGCAGAGCGCACGCCCGGGGCGCGGCAGGCAGAAAGCGAGGAAAGCGGGGCTGAGTCGCAGCCCCCGCGCGAGGAGCGGGGAGCCCCAGCCTGGCTCCGCCTGGAACGCGCCGGCCGCCCAGGGAGGGGCGGGGCCTGCCCGCCGGGGCGCGCGGCGCGGCCGCATTCCTGCGCCCCCCTCCCGCGCGCCGCGCTCCCTCCCCCGACAGCTGATTCATTGGCTCGGCCGCCCAGACTGCCTGGCGCCGGCCGTGTGACGTCACCCATTCACCGAGCCCACCTCCCCCCTCCGCTGGCGCCGGTCGGGCGGTCGCCCTGACAACGCAGACGCCAGCCCGCACAATGACTTCCAGCTGGAGCAGCCCAGCCAGCTTGCGCGCTCTCTTGCTCGCGCTGGGCTTAAGACCATGGGGGTGGGTTTCTTTCTTTCTCTCTCCTTTTTTCTCTTTTCCCTCCAGGCTTCTGCGAGTTCCCCCTGCCGGGAAGTGCACTCGCTCTAGTTTTCTAGGGCTCCGGTCCCAGTCTTCCGAAGCGCGCTCCCAGGCGCCCTTTCTCGGTCGCAGGCTCCCCGCGCTCTGTGTTTTGCTGGGCACGTCCCACGCTGGGCTCCGCAGGCCTCCTGGCTGTTAGGTTCAGCCCTTGCGGCTCTAACACCTGCAGAGTCGAAACTCCTGCCAAAAGGCGTACAGCAAAGGAGGAAAAATTCATTGCCATAATGGTAAACCTCAGCTGTCTCCCAGAAGAAAGTCTGAGTGGGTGTTGATTACCTCCCACAATCACAAAACAACTTTTTTTCGGAGAATTTGCACTATCCCGTTAAAAAGTGGTGGTTCTTATTTTGCTTTTAAATCGTACTTCACAACAGTTAGGAACTTGAAGTTAGCGACTAAACGCTTCCAAATGGATAAATCTCTCCAGGACAGACAACAAATCCGGAAAGTTGTAGTGCTGTAAGAGAGTGTCTGAGGATCACGTTGGGAAGGAGGGAGAGGGAAAAGGGGTGGGGGCAGGGAAGAGGAGAAGGTTGGGGGAAAGGAAATTCCGGTAAAGAGAGGAAATGGGAGACGTTGAAGTTTCGTTTTGTTTTGTTTGGTGGGGGTAAGGCAAATAATTCATCATGCAACCCATGCCCACCCTGACCCCACCCCCAACCTAAAAACCTTTAAGCCCTGAAAGTGGGGAAAAAAGAAGACAAAGCTGGTGACTGGAGTTGCGTTGGGAGGTAATTCCTTACGTTTCATCTCACATTTTTGCCAAACCTCTTGTTTCAAAACAGCTGCATTTTGGGAAGTTAAGTCCATAATTGAGAACTAAGTGAAACTCTTCCATGGAGAGCATAAATCTGCACTGTTGAAGCTGCTCATCTGCAGGATCAAGGAGCCCAGATGATGCACACTCCCTTTCCAGCTCTTGCAAAAACACCTCCAATAAAAACAAGCACTTTGGCCCTTTTCTGCTTTCTACTAGTCCACGTTTCAGGATGCCCTTCTTTGCTTTGTTGTTTATATACTTGGTCCCGTCCGCAGATTTTAAACCCTTTGAAGGCAGAGAAAGACTCTTTCCTAATCTGGCCTATTTGTACAGATGCACAATAAGTATCTTTTGCTGATGGTTTTAAGGAATGATTAATAACCACCCAAGACATTTAGTTGGTCAAATCATCATTTATTGGCTCGTAATAATCCTTGGCTTCTACATCTTCAAAATATTTGAACAATAAAATATGAAAAGACTACTAGGTAGTATTAATAGCTGATGATCATTAATAAAAATAAAGAATATATAAGAATTCATGGTTGAGATAGGACTAATTACTGTTCACCTGTTTCTCAGGGTAACTGCTGGTTTTCAAAACCCTCGAACTCATTTTGTTACCTATTAAAAATGAAGACTCAGTGAAACATTAATTTTCTAAAATTGCTACATATTTAAATATGTTTGTGATTGCTGCTTAGTGTTTTAAAATTATAACATGGATACCAAATGCTTTAGAATCCAAAAAACAGTCTACTGGGGTTGGCCTCTATGTGTGAAATGGTCTACAACATAATGGATGACTGATTATCCCATCTACATTGTTTGGATTCACTTAATGCCAGATTTCAAAATGGGGGAGGAATCCTCAAATGACTTAAAATAGATTTGGATACTTCGGTTTCCTCTTCCTTTCTACCTTCCACTACACTTACAGGTGTTCCACTCACCTGGAGTTTCAGTAACTGCACTAGTTGCCACTGGTTTAGAATCCAAAAAACACTTTAGAATCCATGGACTTTCTAAAACTGCGGTTGGCCACGTTTCTTCCCTGGAGATTTTTATTTACTTGGTATGGGTTGTGGCCAGGGCGTCTATTTTTTTTATCTTTTTATTTTGAATTATAGATTCACAGGAAGTGAATCTGCAAGAAGAGAAGTTCTATATATCCTTCACTTTGTTTCTACCATTGGTTACATTTTACATTACTATGGTACAACAATAAAATCAGGAAACTGACATTGGCATAATGTTCATATTATTCTGTCCTCTCATCACTTGTAGATTTCTTGTAACCACAGCCATAATCAAGGCACAGAACTATTCCAACACAAAGATCTTTCTCATGTATTCTTCTTATAGTCATTACCCCCCCCACACACACACATACACACACATACCATCCCCAATCCTTAGCAACCACTAATCTATTCTCCATTTCTATTATTTTGTCACTTTGAGAATGTTATATACATTGATTCTTACAAGCTTGTGACCTTCTGAAATTGACTTTTTTTCACTCAGCATAATGCCCTTGTAATCCATACATGTTGTTTCACGTATCAAGTTTATTCCTTTTTATTACTGAGATCTATTCCAACATATGGATATACCACTATTTGTTTAATTATTCACCTCAGGGCATTATGGTTGTTTTCTTTTTGGGGGGGTGGTGTTACAAATAAAGCTGCTATGAACATTCCAGTGCAGGACTTTGTGTAGACATAAGTTTTTATTTCTCTGGAATAAATGCCCAGGAGTGTGATTCCTAGCTCATATGGCAAGTATATGTTTACTTTTTCAAGAAACTGCCAACCTATTTTTCAGAAATGCTGTATTATTCTGCTGTCCCAACAGCAATGCATGGGAGAGCCAGTTTCCCCCATCCTTGCCAGCCATTTTTCAGTTTTTAACTGTTCTGGTAGGTGTGTAGGTATATTTTACTATAGCATTATTAATTTGCATTTTCCTGATGACTAGTGATATTGAACATCTTTGTGTGCCCTTATTGGACACCTGTATATTCTCTTCAGTGAACCATCTCTTCATGTCTTTTGTGCATTTCCATATTGGGTTTTTTTTGTTACTGTTGGGATTTGAGAGTTCTTCATGAATTCTAAATATGAGTCCTTTATCAGACATGTGGTCTAATTCATCCCAGTCTTTTCATCTCTGTAACAGGAAATTTTGTAGAACAAAGTTTTTAATTTTAATGAAGTTCAATTCTTTAATTTTTTTCACGTTTTTGGTGTTATGTCTAAGAACTCTTCAAGTCCTAGGTCCTGAAGATTTTCTCCTATGTTTTCTTCTGAAAATTTTATAGTTTTACATTTAAGACTATGATTCAATTTGAATTAATTATGATATAAGGAATAAAGTTTAAGATCATAGGTTTTTTGCCTATGAATATCCAATTTGTTGATAAAGACTGTCTTTCTCCTCCATTAAATTGTCTTTGTACCTTTGCAAATATCAGTTGGTAGTATTTGTGGGGGTTTATTTCTGGCCTGTTATCTTCTAATGATCCATATACCCATCTCTCCATAAATACCACACTGTCTTGATAACTGTGTTTATGTAATAAGCCTTGAAATTGAGTACACTAATTCCTCCAATATTACTTCCTTTGCACATTTTTTTAAAAGGCTATTCTAGTTTCATTCTCTTTCCATACAGACTTTGGAATAATTTTATGTATATTCACAAAAACCCTTGCTGGGATTTTGATAGGAATTGTGTTAAAACTGAATATCGATTTGGGAAGAATTGATGTTTTCTATGTAAGGTCCCTCAATCTGTGAATGCAGTATGGCTCTCCACTTATAGTTTGATCTTATTTGATTTCTTTCACTAGCACTTTGTAGTTTTAGCATACAAGTTCTGAGCATGTGTAGACTTATTATACCTAAGTGTTTCACTCTGTTGAGCAGTTGCATATGGTATTATATTTTTAATTTCTGCTTACATGTACTCTCTGCAACTATATAGAAATTTAGTTGATTCTTGTATGTTGAGCTTACATTCTGTGACCCTGCTGTACTCACTTACTTGTTCTATTAATAGGATTTTTGTTTGGTTGGGTGGGTGGGGTTTTGTTTGTTTGTTTAAAGTAAGTTCCTTGGGTTGTTTTTTGTTTTTTTTTTAATGTAGACTCTACATTGTAGAGACTCATATCATCTTCAAATAGGAAGTTTTAGGTTTGTTTGTTTTTAAATTTTCTTCCCTATTGTGCTGGCTAAAACTTAAGAGTACTATGTTGATTAGCAATGATAAGATGGGACATTCTTGCTTTGTTCCTGATTTTAGAGGGGAAAACAGTCAATCTTTCATCAGTATGTTAGTTATAGATTTATTTTATTTTTCTGAGAGTTCCCCTTATTCCTAGTTTTCCGAGAGTTTTTTTTTTTTTATCATGAATGACAATACCATGAATGAGTACTGAATTTTGTCAAATGCTTTTTCTGCATCAATTGATAGAATGATGTGAGTTGTCTTCCTTTGTTTGTTAATATGGTAGAGTCTATTGATTGGTTTTTGAACGTTGAACTAGGCTTGTATCTAGAAATAAACACCAGTAGGTCATAGTATGTTATTCTGTGCTGACATAGTGCTAAAATTTGCTAATATTTTGTTGAGGATTGTTGCATTTATAATGAGCGATATTAGACTATGGTTTTCATTTTGTGTTATTTGTACTGCCTTTGGTTTTGATATAGTATATTGGCTTCCTGATATTAATTAGAAAGTATTCCTGACTCTCCTATGTTTGGGAAGAGAACATGTAGTGTTGGTATTAATTCTTCTTTAAATGTTTGGCAGAATTCTACAGTGAAACAATCTGAGCTTGGAAATTTCTTTTTCTGGAGTTTTAAAATTATACGTTTAATTTCCTTACTGGTTGTAGGACTATTCAAGTGATTTCATATTGTGTGAGTTAGGGGTAGTTTGTGCTTTTTGAGTAATTGGTTCATTTTATTTGTTTTCAAATTTATGTCTTATTATTTTGATGTCTGCAGGGTCTGTAGTAATATAAGATATTAGAGTTTCATTCCTAATGTTATTAATTTATGTGTTCTCTCTTTTTTCTTTGTCAATCTTGCCAGAGATTGGTCAATTTGATTAATTTTTTTCAAAAAACCATCTTTTTCTTTTCACGAATCTTCTTTATTTTTTTGTTTTCAATTTTATCGATTTCCACTCTTTTGCTGTTTCCCCCCACTGCTTCCTTTGGATTTATTTTGCTCTTCCTTTTTTAGGTTCTTGAGATAGGAACTTAGATTTTTGTTTGACATTTTCCTGTTTTCTAATATAAGCTTTTATTGCTATAAATTTCTCTTGCAGCACTGTATTCACTGCATCCCAACATTTTTGGTATGTTGTATTTTCATTTTTATTCAGTTCAATGCATTTTTAAATTTTCTTTGAGACTTCGTCTTTGACCCATGGACTATTTAGAAGTGTATTGTTTTGTTTCCAAGTGTTCATTTTTCTGTTCTCTTTCTGTCATTGATTTCTAGTGTGAGTTTCACTATAGTCAGAGAATGCATTCTATAAGATTTAATTCTTTAAAACTCCTTGAGGTTTGTTCTATGGTCCAGGACAAGATGTATTCTGGTGTGTATTCTGTGGTTACTGCTCTTATTGAGTGTCGTGGTCTATATGTGTCAATTAGCTTTTAGTAAGTGATGGTGCTGTTGACTTCTTTTATATCTTTGCTGATTTTCTGTCTAGTTCAATCAATTGTTGAGAGAAAAGTGTTGAAGTCCCACTAGAATTGTGGATTTGTTGGTTTCTCCTTTCAGTTTCAACAGTTTCTGTTTCACATACTTTGCAGCTCTGTTGTTTGGTACATATTCATTTAAAGTTGCTATATCTTCTTGGAAAATTCACACTTTTATTATTATATAATGTTCCTGTCTGTCCCTACTCTGGTTATTTTTGTTTTGTTTTGTTTTTGCTTTGAAGTGTAGTTTTTCTAATGTTCATATAGCCATTTCTACTCTTTTAATTAATGCTTGCACGGTATATCTTTTCTGCCCTTTTACTTTCCACCTATCTGTATCGATGTATTTGAGCTGAGCTTCTTGTAGACAGCATGTAGTTGGGTCATTTCTTTTATTTTTTATCCATTCCTCTAACCTTGTTTTCTTAATTGGTATATTTAGACTGTCAAAATGAAATGTAATTATTGATATATTATGGCTTAAGTCTGCCATTTTAAATTCTATTTTATGTTCTCTTTGTTTTTCATTTCTCTGTTTTGTTTCTTCTTTCTCCTCTTCCTCCTCTATCTCTTCCTCCTCTTCCTCCTCTTCTTCTTCTTCCTTTTTTTTTTTTTTTGACTTTCCTATGGGCTACTTGAATATTTTTTAAAATTCTAGTTTGATTTACCTATTGTGTTTTTTAGTGCATTTTTTGTATGTAATTTATGGTGGTTGCTCTAAATACTGCATTATATATAAATAAGTGATCACAGTCTACTGGTATCAACAGTTTACCAGTCCACATGAAGTGTTGAAACTATTATTCTCTTTATATCCCTTTACTTTACTCCACTTAAAATGTATTTTCTTAAGTATTTCCTGTATATACATTTAGAATCTCATCAGATAAGTGTTATTAATTTTGCCTCAATAGTCAAACATTATTTAGAAAGCTCAAGAGGGCAAGGAAAACCTATTGCACTTATCTATATTTGTATTATTTCTGCTGCTCTCCCTTCCTGATCTTCCAAGATATCTTCTTTATAATTTCCTTTCTGTTTAGAGAACTCTTTAGCCATTCTTTTAGGGTAGATCTGCTGGTGATAAATCATCTTATTTTTTCCTTCATGTGAGAATGCCTTGATTTCCCCTTCATTCCTGAAGGATATTTTTTGCTAGATAGAGAATTCTAGGTTGATAGTTCTTTTCTTCCGTGACTTGAAAAATGATGTGCCGCTTTCTTCTGGCCTCCATGGTTACTTTTGAGAAATCTGTCATTCTAGTTGTTTAATCCTCTGTAAATAAGATGTTGCTTCTTTCTTGGCACTTGGAAGATTTTTTTCATATTTTAGTTTTCAGAAGTTTGATTATCCAAATGGTTCCCAACTCACCTGGTTCAACTTATTATTTTCCAACTTTATTATGGTGTGAAAGCGATACACATTCAGTAGAAACTGTACTTCAAATTTTGAATTTTGATCTTTTCCTAGTCCAGTGATATGTGGTATGATGCTCTCTATTGATGCTGGGCAGTGGCAGTGAGCCACAGGTCCCAGTTAGCTACACATCCATGAGGGTAAACCACCAATACTCTACAGTGTATTGTGATGTCAGAACTTTTTTGGATATTGGTTTTCACATCCTATTATGTTTATTTTATGCAATGCCCATTTATGTGACCTACTTATGGTGAGAAAAAGAGGAAGGCAATTACTCTTGAGATGAAATTGAAGATAATTGCCCAACTGTAGGCTAATGTATATTCTGACCATGTTTAAAGTAGGCTGGGCTAAGCTATAATGTTTGATAGGTTAAGTATATTAAATGCATTTTGACATGATATTTTCAACTCACAATCTGTTTATCAGGACATAACCCAATTGTAAGTCAAGGAACATCTGTAATATACCTTAATGTAGATGTTTTTTTTTTGGGGGGGGGTTTATCCCACTTGTTCACTTAGCTTTATAAATTTGTTGGTTGATATCTTTTGATAAACTTGAGAAAATTTCAGCCATTGTTTTTAAAATACGTTTTCTTTTTCAGCCCTGATCTCTTTCCCTCTCCAACCTGGTCTATATGAATGTTAAATGTTTTATCATCATCCCATTGATCCCTGAGGCTTAGCTCATTTAAAAAAAATCGATTTCTCCCTATTTTTGAGATTGGGTAATTTCTCTTATTATCTTCAAGTGTATTGATTCTTGTTTTGTCCCATGCATTCTGCTGTTGAGATCATCCATTTAGGTTTTTATTTTGGTTATTATATTTTCTAGTTCTTTTTGATATCTTTGTTCTCTTTGCTGAGACTTTCTATTTTTTAAATTTGTCTCAAATATAATTGCTTATTGCAACATTTTTATGATGGCTGATTTAAAGTCTGGGACAGATAAGTTTAACAGCATTGTCATCTCAGTGTTAGTGTCTACCAATTGCTTTTCTCATTCAAGTTGAGGTTTTTCTGATTCTTGTCATGAAGAGTGATTTACAGTTGAAACTTGGACACTTGGAAGATGTGTTGGGACTCTGGATCTTACTCAGAGCCTCTGTGTTAGTAGGGAAGTAGGGTTGGGTGAGAGGGAGGAATATATTGCTTTGTTTCTGCCTGGTGGGGTTAGGAACCCATGCTTCTCTTGACATCTGGTGAGAAGGGAACCCTTCTAACTGCTGGGAAGGGAGTGGGAGTACTGGTTCCCCACTAGGCCTCTGTTGATATCACCCTAGTTGGATGGACCATGAGAGCCTCACTACCGCATGGACTCTACTAACATTATAGAGCTGGGGTGGCCTTGTTACTGCTGAGTAGTGGTTAAAGTCCTGATCTCCACTAAGCCTGCTCAGACACCACACTAGTGCAGAAGGAGGGCACACTTATTAGTTCTGAGTGGAGTGTAAGTCCGGGTACCTCACATGGTCTCTATGGACACCATGGTGGGGGGCTCCTATTGTCCTGTGGGGATGAAAGTCCCAGTTCCCTACTTTCCTTCTCTGATACCACTCAGGGAGGAGTGTTGGAGTACCTGGCCAAGGTGGCAGTGGAGGCTCCCACTCGTATTTTGCTGGTGGGGGTGGAGATGGAGCCACATTTTTCTCTGTTGTGTTTGGTTGGAGCAAAGCATGACTGCCTAAGCATTTTCTGTCTGGCTAGGCTGCCCCTTTTTCTTGTCCTTTGTCTAGAGAGAGCAGGCTTTTGTTGAAGCTTTCTTTTTTTCTTTTTTTTTTTTTTTTTTTTGTCTGTGCTTGCTGGCATTTCTGGATTGCTGGCTTCCCCAGTACCTCTCTGGGATATGTAAAGTGAAAAGAAAACCCAGAGAACTCGCTATTAGGTTAGAGGTACCAAGTTCCCTAGGTTGGTTTGCTTACTTTTCTTCACACTGTTTTCAGTGTTCTTATGTTTGCTTTTTACAATAATGTCCAGAGTTTTTCCATTGTACTTGGTGGTGGGAGGGATAAGTAAAAGTACTTTTAGCCCAACTTTCTAGAAATAGAAGACCCAGTGTTTTCTGAAAACACCATAGACTATTTTTAAAAGTATAGACACAGTTGAGGGCCACTGAGCTATACCTACCTGTTTAACATTGCAGATACGAAGGGGTCTCAGTTTCTATTTCTGTTAGGTTTGAAACCATTATTCCAATCATTTTATCATAAGTGAATTTCTCTTGCCCAGCAGTGAAAATACTTTGGAGGAGAACAACACCTCCTTATTCTTTGGAAGGCAGCTGAACTGGTGGCACAGACAAGGCCTTTGGAATCAGAATATCTGTATTATAGTTAAGGTCTTGGGCAAAGTTCTTAGCCCTTTAAAGGTCAATAAAAATTAATCTGTGGTGTTTTCAAGAGTAAATATGCTACTCCACAGAGCAAGACTAACACATAATATGTGTTTAACTATTAGTTCTTTCTTCCCATGGCCATGCTTAATATTATACTTAGTGATTATGGAAACTAAGTACTTGCACTGGATATTTGAGTCAAAGGGCTTCCTCTGGAAGCCTCTTAACCTTAGGGTCAATAATAGCCAGAAAAATAGCTCTAGAGAAGACATTATTGTAAAACTTGAAATGGGGATTTCTTTTTATTGATCCAAGGCAGAAGGTATGGTAAGGTAGTGGTGTAAGTCAGTAAGAAAGATGGTTGACAGTGCAAAAGAGAGGTGACAATGACTGTGGTGTGATTGAACAGGGAAGGAAGTAAAACCATAAATAGAAATTGAAGGACTAGAAGAAAATTTAGAGGTTAAGGGCCTAGAAGTTTCAATAAGTAAAATTCTTTTTACTTCTCTTTACTTTCTCAATCTCTTTTGAGAGTTTCTTTACCTATTCCTTAAATGTTGGTGTAACTTGAGATTCTATTGTCTTTTTCCTATATGTACTGACCCTGGATAATCTTATCCAATTCAAAGTAGTGTGAAAAAGTGAGAAGATTCCAAATCTATGTCTTCAGCTCAAATCTTTCCCTTAAGCTCCAGACCAATGTACTGGGTCTCTAATTATCACTGAAAGTCTCCATTTGGATTTGTCACTGGCTTTTCAATCTCAACCTGTCCAAATTTCCCTCTCATCTGTGTTCTCCATCTCATTAATCACCACCACCATTAATTAGATACTCAAGCCAGGGACTCTGGCATCATCTTTTAATCTTTTCTTTTCTACTACACATTCAAGCAACAACTAATTCTTATTGATGTTTCCTTCAGGAATCCCTGAAAAATTATATTGAGCAATAAGGAATGTTGTGTTGGAAGAATGCCAAACTGTGTGAGTTAGGAGGTAAATATTCTCCCCAGTTCCAAAACTAACACTCCCTAGGACTATCTTTATACGTTATGGGGAACCAGAATGGAATTCTGCTAGTATCATTCTTAGTATCAAGATCAGTCATTGTCAGTATTTGAATTTTCAGTTTCATATTCTTTTTTAGAACTTTATGCCCTGTTATACAAACTCTGTTCTTCTTTGTTTTGTTCCTTCCTTTCAACTTTTTGGTGATTGTTGCTACAAGTTGAGTTCTTTCTCTCCCATCATTCACTGTATCAGTTAGGATGGGTTAGGTTAGTAAAATCTAGGAAATAAAATGTTAGTTGCTTATAGAAACAAAGGTGTATTTCCTGCTTCAGCTACATGTCCATTGTGGGTTGGCTAAAGATGCTGCCCATGTCTTGTCCTCTTGAGTTTGCGTGAGGCTGATGGAGCCTCTGCCATCTGGAGAGTTGTCTATTGCTGTGGCACAAGGAGGCAGGAAGCAGGGTATGGCCTACATTGACTCTGAAAGGCTTCTGCCTGGCAGTGATAGACATCAGGTGAGCTCATCTTCCGGTGATCAAAGCTTGTCACATTACCATGCTCAACTTCATGTAGGTCAGGAAGCATTGCTCTACCCTCTGCCACGCAGGTGGAAAATTGGAACAGCAGGTGAATATATCTAATGACTACCAAATTCAACCATGGCTCTTCTGCAGGCAATCCTCTCTCCCTCCCTCCCTCCTCCCTGCCCCTGTCTTTCCCTCTCCCCCCTTCCTCCCTCCCTCCCTTCCTTTACATTTTTTGTTAATGACTGGGAAAAACACTCCTGGGAATGCCACAAAAATGGAAAACCAAGTATTCAGTACTATAAGATGGTTACAAGTATTAAAAAAGAAAATTTGATTTGCTACTATATTGCATTCAAATTGCATATCTACTGGTTCAAAGTGTAGTCTGACTGACAGCAGTGATCCAAAGGAGAATAGACAATAGAATCAGGGGCCTAAAAAGACTGCAGGCAAGTTAGAATTTCAGTAAATACCAAAAGTGCATCTCTTAACATTTATGTCATAGCTCTAGGGCACTGCAGCTCAGTTATTAGTTGCATGAATCACCATGGCAATTGACGAATGTAAAAATTCAATATATATTTTTCCCTTGTAGTATTTAAACATTTTTGGTTCTAAAAAATTCTTTGTCCTCTTTTCTCTTTCTCATTCTGTCTGTCTCTCTGTTTTTCTATTAAATGCAGGCAACAAGAAAACATTCTTTCTGTCTTGTAATTTAAAAGCTCTTTAGTAGGCCTAATTTATTAGGCAAAAAGAAATCTGACTATTGACCCCTGACAAAGCAGAAGTCCACAGTCCACCCAATTTATAGGCATTTATGTCGAACCAAATTCCTTTCACGTTTCCTTATTAGTATGTTTACATTCGCTCCTAGGACTAGATCTGTAGAAATGAGAGGGCGTGTATCAGAGCTGATGGTCAGTTTCACACAGTAATGAGGAAGGCCTGATGTAAACTGGTGCTACCAGTCTCATACTAGACCATTTGATAGCATTAGACCAATGCTAAGAGTGGAGCAAAATGGTAGAAAGAAAATGCAATCTATTGTCCATGTTCATGATAATTAAATATATATGTATATATACATATAAGTATATGTGTGTGTGTATACATAGATACACACAAAATATACACAAATATCATATATGTAAAATATATAAATAAAATATGTAATAAATATATTCAAGGGCTGTCCAGAAAGTATCCAGCCATGTAATATGAAAAATAGATGCATTTATGGCTGGATACTTCCTGGATAGCCCTCACATATACACAAAAGATACACAAATATTTAACAAATATATGTAACATATAAATAAATATATAGTAAATACATATATATGTCCCTCACTTTGCCCCACACCCCCACACCCACATACCTCCATGGCACACTCAATTCATTTGCTACCAGCACACGCGTAAATCACGTTCATGTCCCTTAGACTCAGTAGGAGACTCCTAACCTATTGGACTTGGACTAAGTACAGAGTTATCCTATAGGCATGCATTGAAAAGAAAAAAATAACCTTCTAATCATTTAAAACAAAGCCAATTATTACTTTTAAAAAGCTACCTGCTTTCAATTAAGCAGGAAATTATCTAAGAAGCCACTTAATTTGCTTTGGTCTGTAGTCCCACAACTGCTTTGTGCTGAGTGGAGCATGAAATTAAATATGTAACAACTATCCTAATGGTTATGTTTCAGAATGCCAGTATTTTAGAATCTTGGGTATTCTGAGGGATAACAAAAACATAGACATCAAAGAATGAGGCTGCATTGAATTTGAGAAAAACAAAGTATTATTAATGTCCTCTCTCTCTCTCTCTCTCTCTCTCTCTCTCTCTCTCTCTATATATATATATATATATATATATATATATATATATATATCTCTAATGACTACCAAATTCAACCATGGCTCTTCTGCAGGCAATCCTCTCTCCCTCCCTCCCTCCTCCCTGCCCTGTCTTTCCCTTTCTCCCCTTCCTCCCTCCCTCCCTTCCTTTACATTTTTTGTTAATGACTGGGAAAAACACTCCTGGGAATGCCACAAAAATGGAAAACCAAGTATATATATATATATATATTTATATATGTTAAAATTTTTTAAATGATTAAGTTTTTAGATAGCTTCTTTTAATGTATACATGCTAGAAAGGTAGCCATGCATGTATGCAGAAATCTGACTTACAATAAAATGCAACTCTCCCCATCCATACAAATTCTTACACTATTTTCTTGGGTCCAACTATAAAGTAGATTATGCATGGAGAAGGTCATAATAAATTTTAACTATTTGTTGAAGAAATGCTAATACTAATCCCTTGTTCAAGGTATTTGTCTTCATTAAGAGCCAAGAATAAATAAAGAATCTGTTCATGTAGACATCAGTTTCCAAGCAAAAGTATATATATCCCCAGGGGGTATGTGCTAGGCCACTCAGGGGTATGTGAAAAATAATCAGTAATGGCGAAAAAAACAAGTAAAAAAATGCAAACCATTACTTATGGAACAACAAATGTTAAGTTTGAATCACTGTTAATGGAGATACTTCAAAATTAAATCATGTCAGTGAATGATGACTGGTAAGGGCATGGCTATGAACCCTTCCTCTAAACTGCTCTTCTATTAGTAATTACGCATAGTTTCAGAACAACCCATTGTGATGTTTCTAGAACTTCCCCAAACATATAAATACATCTGTAGCCAGACTGTCTGATCAGTTCAGTTATTGACTGAGTAAAAGTGAGTTGTTTTTAATTGTGATTCTTTTCAAGTGGTTTTTTTCATTTAATGTTTAACATATTTTCAGTTATTATTGTCAGTGATTTTTAAGCATGTCAGTTATAGATCAGTGGTTGAAAACAGGAACAGTTAAAAAACCCAAACTTGATGTGGATTATAATCCGTCACCAGTACTTCTCAACATGTGTCCACAGCTATGAGTACACCCTCACCAAAAGACAGCGAAAAGGCACATGCCTCAGATACTACACGGAAGAAAAGGAAATATATTCAATACGGTTTTCATTTGTAGGGGATGATGATTGTCCTAAGCCTTTGTGTGTTGTGTGTGGGGAAATATTATCCAATGGTTGCATGAAACCCTCTCTACTCATGCGACATTTAGAAACTAAATATGTTATATATAAAAACAAAGAAATACATTGGGCATTTAGCATCCAACTGTTACTTCATACATGTCAGGAAAGAAAGACAATGAGAATTCAGTTGAGGCTTCATATGATGTTGCTTATCACATAGCTAAATGTGGTAAAACAACACCATATCTGAAGATTTAATTTCTCTTTGTATTAAGGATACTGTTTTTTGTATGTTTGGGAAAGAACATGTCCGCAAAATCAATACTATCTCTTTTTCAAACAATACAATGTCTTGACAAATTCAGAAAATGTCTGATGATGTTGAAGCTGTAGTAGTAGAATTAGAAAAAGTAAATTGATTTTCATCCAGGTTGATGTAAGTGTAGATGTTGCTGATTTATCTATTTCGCTCATCATTGTGAGGTACTTGTTAGGAAATGAAATCGAGGAAAACGTTTGCTTTGTTATCCATGGACAGAGTGTAACACAGGTGAAGATATTTTTAATGCAATCAATGATTTTTTTTTTTTTAATTGAAAGGGACATTAGTCGGTTGAATTGTCGTGGTATATGCACTGATGGAGGCAAACCTATGTCAGGTTGTTTTACAGTCCTACGTGGCCAAATTAAAGAAGTAGGTCCTCACGTACCATGGAGTCCCTGCTGCATTCATAGACAAAGTCTTGCATCTAAGCCTCTTCCTAATAAACTGAAAGATGTTCTTGATGAGGCTGTAAAAGTTGTAAATTTTATGAAGTTACAACCATGAAACTCCAGATTGTTTAAAGCGCTATGTAAAGAAATGAACAGCATTTACAGCACATTACTTTTGCACATGGAGGTAAGGGGGCTATCTTGTGGCCATACTAACATGGATGTTTGAACTTAGACATGAAGTCCAGGTATTTTTTGAAGACCATCATTTCCCTCTTGCTCCAAAGTTTCAGGACAGTGATTGGCTTCAAGGTCTTGCATGTTTATCAGATATTTTTCTAGAAATAAACAAACTCAACTTGGAACTTCAAAAAGCTCAATCACTATATTCAAAGTAACTGACAAAAATGAGTCAATGATTAAAAAACTGGACTTTTGAAAAGTGTGTATTGAAAGAGGTCAGCTTGAAGTTTTTGAAACTCTGCATAAATTCTTATCTGAGGATGACTTGCACCTATTCCAAAACATGAAAGAGAATATTATAAGTCACTTTGAAGGTCTTCAAGTGTGCTTTTATAAGTACTTTCCTCAACATGGAAGAGAAAATAACTGGACTGTAGGTCCTTTCAATGAAGAATATTCAAAGAAGCTAATCTATCAATCAATGAAAAAGTTGTTCATCAAACTTTCAACAAATTATTCTTTAAATTCTGATTTTAAAAGAAAGCATCTTACAAACTTCTGGGTAGTTGTCAGTGAGGAATACAAACAGCTCAGTGAGAAAGCACTCAAATACCTCTTGTCATTCACTAATACTGCACTAGTGCAGAGAGCTTTTTCTTCTTACACCTTCCTAAAAGATAAGTACCGCAGCAAGCTTAATGCATTTCCAGGTTTAAGACTGTATCATGGATCTTTTGAGCCTGATTTCAAGAAACTAAGTGCATTGAAGCAAGCTCAATGATCTCACTAACAATGTTTCAGTTGTTAGTGATCTGCATAACAATTATTACGGACTTTTCAGATTACACAAATCAACATTATTATTGATAATAAACATTTGTTAAGCACTTGATCATCATTATCAATATTTAACTGTGTTAGGAATGTTGTAAAATTAAGTCTGTGGTTTGCACTTTTCATGTAGTAGTTTTTCTTTCCTAACTTATTACCTCATTTCCACTATTTACATTAACATAGGCAGTGAGCAAAAGTGTCAGTATTTAAAAACAGCTGTTTTAAAAACAAGGGGTACAATGTATAGAAATAGGTTTAAAAGGGGTCCATAAGTGGGAAAACATTGGGCACCACTGAGATAGACATATAAGGCACAGTTTATGCAGGAAATTTTAGAAGCATTACTAAAAGGACACTTCATCAGTACTTAACAATGTTGTAAATGCTAGATAGTTCTCAGAGCCTCTTATTTATTTAAACATTTTTTTACAACTTTGAAACTATTTTTATACTAGATAAATCTTTTCAAACACTAATCATGTTATGAGTAAACATTTAAAAAATCTCTTTATAAATACAGATAAAAGCACCCTTGTTCTTTTGTAGTTTGTATTTCAAACCAATTCTTTTCTTTCTTTTCTTCTTTCCCTTCTCCTTCTTTCCTTCTCCTCTTCCTCCTCCTCCTCCTTCTCCTCCTTCTTTCAAACTAGAATAGATATCCTGCTAGTTTTACCAGGAAATTTTGACCAACAAATAGAAGACTTTGACTGGGTATCTTTTTGCCCGATGTGTGAAGCAGAGAAAGTTTGAGTTGCAACAGCTTGCAAGATTCCCAAGTTGCTCTGACACTCATTCATCCAATGCTAAAGATACTTAATATTCTACTTTCTATCATCGAAGCTATTGATACTTGATGATACTGTTAAAAATATTTTAAGTTTTATAAAATTATCTACAAAAATTCTCCAAGAAACTATAAAAAAGATCATGTCAATTTATGGGGCTTTGGATAGTTTTCTAAGACAAAATGTTTCCCATCTTCAGCTTTGCTTGATCAGAGAAAGAACACAGACCTTAATCCCACAGAATCCTTGTGCCAGAATCTGTGTGACCTGGAGTGAGCTCCTTACCCTCTCTGTGTTCGATCCCTATAAACTGTCACACTGTTTATGCATACAATGGGAATAATGATTCCTCTCTATCAGAATTGGGAGGGTTGCTTGGGATAAGACCAGAAAAGCATCCCTTAGAGTGACTGACACATAGTAGGGCCTCATTATCAATATATTGGTGGGTCATTTCAGCTTCCTCTTCTAGTACCTGCCCAGCTGTATGGCAGGTCTTGTGGCAAACACTTCACGTCTGTTGTTTAATCCTCCTCACAGCCTGATGAGAGAGGTCTTGCTGTCGTCCCATCTTCCAGCTGAGAACATTGGAACACAGAGATCAAAGGTAGATTACTCAGCATTTCAGAAAGAAAGAAACAGGTGAGAGTGGCATTCCGAGTTCACGAGACTTTTTGCTCAAAGTTTTCCTTATTAATAGGATCTATGTGCATTGCTATCAGCCTGCAAAACTTTTATCCACTTTAACCATGTGTCTTCTGGCATGGAACATTAGTGACCAAGTGAAGGATAATAGTAGTTCTAATAGCACTCTGTGGGGCTTGAAGTAGACAGACCTCAGGACATGGAGGGTATTTCCAGAATAGCCAACTCTCTGTGACAATAAAAGATATTACAGAATAGTTCAATTACATTTATCAAACAAGCCCTAAGATATAACTTTAACAATAAAAGATAAGTAAGGGTGTGATCTATTTATACAAGAGGAGAGTTGATTCTCCAATTAACGAGTGTGGCTTTATACACATGGTGTCCATTAGTGTTAACGAGTAATGTGCGTGTGTGGCGTCACAGATGCTGTGCTAAACACATGTGCTCTCTGCCCCAAGCAGGTCTGTCTGTCTGTATGAAATCAAGAAAATGAATTCATTCCATTTATACATGTTTGATAGAGTGATAATTTCAAGAGTTAACCAATTCTCTAAGAAACACATAGGAGGTAATGTTTTCCTAGGAAATAATTGGGTAACATTTTTAAAATGTCAACTTGAAAAAGATATTTAATTAAAAGGAGTGATGAATACAGGACCTAAAAACACAAGTGGAACCCTGAAATTCACAAGTCAAAATTGGTCAAAATTAGATTAGAACAGAGATGTCATTTGATCTTAGGGATGTGGGGCTAGGCTTATCCATCCACACATTCACTGAGACCGCCTGACGTGGCTCTAGGAAATACAGTCTTTTTGTTATTTTTTTTCCCCATAGGAAGTTGCATAGAAAATAGAATTAGAAAATGAAAGTAAATTTGGTTTCAGAGGCCAGTTACCAACTCTCAGCTGATAAAATGTACCAGGTTTTCAGAGTTACCCAAATCTTAGGGTTTGCTATGTCTACATGGTGTGCCTTCTGACTGAGGGCTACAGGGAATCAAAACTTTTACTCTCTCGTCAGTCCCAGGTCCCTGTGGCTGCCATGCAAAGGAATAGTCTCGCTGTCACCAAGCTATGTTCTTGTGGGATGTGTGTATGCTTTCTTCCTCCCTTCACTTCGTATTAGTCTCTCTCTCTCTCTCTCCCCTGCTCTCTCGCCTCCAACTTAGGAGATATGTAGGGTGATCAGCAGCAAAACTTACTGGTGTATGCTATATATATTTTTTATGTGAATGCCTGTATCGGAAAGCATACTTAAAGGGAGGAAAGGAGGACACATAATTACTCAAACTCTGCATTTCTAGAAGACAGTTACAATTCCAGTGACAGCTTCTCAATTTTATGTGAATTTACTCCCTGCCAGCACTTGAATGCTGGCCTTTCCGTGCTCAGCAAAGTCTACGCACAGAGGGCGTGAGCTGAAGTTCACGAAAGTGGCTTCTCTGAGGAAGTCCCAAAGACAGAACAGTGTTATAGAAAAAGATGAGAGTGATCACCAGGATGGTTTTCCTTATCCAACATCCTATGGTTAGAGAGACCCAGATTCAGTTCTCTTTTTTTTTGCTACATTATGCTCTATTATGACTCAGTTTTGCTAATTTGTAAAATGGGTACAGGATCGTGTTTCTGCGATGAACAGGAACGTTGTACAGGATGAATGAAACGTGGCAATGTTTAAAATACAGTATTTTTTAAACAAAGACATACACTATGAAATATCACTAATCAACACTGTTAAAAATGATGCTGCAAACCATAAAAAGACTATCTTGTTCTAAAGGTCCTATGAGCAAAACCTTGGTCTCGAGCACCAAGCCAGCTCTCCAATCATGTTGAGTAGAAGGGGCCCAGCCTAGTCAGGGCCCAGTAAGTCTGTCTTATTAAGTGTGAGAACTGGTGAGTAAATGAATGACTATTGCAATTTTCACTTTAGCATTAAATAATTAAAGGCCATGGAGAAGGGATGACAAATATATAACACATATGTCCTTTGCCTGTTCTCTCTTACTGATTGATTGTTCTGCCCTGCTAAGACTGATGGTACCCTCAGAATTTTTCCCAATGCAGGACCCAAGTTATCACTAATGTTTAATTGGGAGTTGCATTTTAAAGAAAGTGCATTTCTGAATTATTGAGGGAGATTAAGGACCACAATGGCAGTGGTAATGATGGGCCTTGAACTTATCTGGGGCCTATTAACCCTGGATGATCAGGGGTGTTCGTGTTTAAACATACCAGGACATAGAAGAGTCCAAAGATGGACGTTTTCCCAAAAGAGAGTTCACTCTTGTTCTGGATTACTACCATGTGTCATCTAGTGTGTGAGGAGAAGAGAAAGTAGATCCAGAAGAAGAGGATTAGACATCGAAATTGTCTATAATTTACATGGTGATATTATTGGTATTGTTGATATGTTGTAGGTAGAAAGGGAGAGAATGAGGAAGGAAGGAAAAGAAATATCTTCTTACTTTGTGAGGCCACATAAGAGTTCAAAGCAGGGCTGGGCTTGAAGTGAAAAGTCTGATTACAAGGTATTCAGTTAGTTTTATTTTATTCATAAAAAATCTGGGTTTATAGTATGACTTATGACATTAGTATTGAACATGTAAAGATGGATAAGATGTGGTCAAGGGAGACTCCAAGTCTAGTGAGAAAAGTGGAAAGTAAACAGATAATAACACTTTAATGTGGACTTGCTGCAGTAGTCTAGGTATCTAGAAAATCTGTCAGCCATGAGACTACAGTGCTTACACACCCGTGTTCAAATACACATTTTAATTTAGAAAATAAATTTTTTTTATATTCAATCATTTAAAAAAATTGTACCAGTATCTTGCTTTATTGAAATGTATATATACTATGTACAAGAAATTTTTAAAGTAGAATTTTGCTGTAATTAATTCACACAGTACATTGTCAGCAATCCATTTAATCACAAACATTTCAATGCTATGATGACTACATAAAAACAAACAAACAAACAAACACAAAAACAACAACCTGAGGCTTTAGCCTTGTTTTAAAACTAAACCAGGTTTTATGCACTCCTTCAACATGTAATTACTGGTCACTTGCTATGGCCACAACACTTATAGACTTCTAGATGTATATATTTAGTCTAGTAGAAGAAATAAAATCTATGCCCTGGTAACATTACTACAGGGAAGAAAGTAAGATGTACCACAAAGGAGTTACAGATGGCTATAGATCAATGTTTGTTTTCTCCTAAAATTTCTATGTTGGAAACCTAATTCCCTGAATGATCATAGAAAGATACAGGGATGTTGGAAGGTGATTAGGTCATGAGGCTGAGGCCCTCATGAATGGGATTAGTGCCCTTGTAGAAGAGGCCCCAGAGAGCTCCCTTGCCCCTTCCCCCCATGAGGACACAGCAAGGAGTCATCAGCCTGAAACTCAGAAGGTGGTCTTCACTACAACCTGACCATGCTGTCACCTTGTTCTTGGACTTACAACAATTTCTGTTGTTTCTAAGCCACACAGCCTGTGGTATTTTTGTTTGAAGCAGTCTGAACAGACTGACATAAATAAACACTACTGGGGTTCAAGGAAGGAGAGATTACTTCTAGCCTTGTGGAGCTAGGGTATAGATTACAGACCATAATAATGGCATGTGGGTTAGAGCTTGATGTAAAAAGAAATCTATCAGTCTATGTATCTGTCCACACACATCGACAATATATTTTATAGAAAAATAGTATATATACAAAAAAGTATAGTGTACAGATGAAAAATATTCACAAAACATATACAAGCCTGTAACCAGCATTCAGATCAAGAACTAGACCATTATCAGCACTTAGTTTTAGTTTTACATTTAGGTCTATGATACATCCTGAGTTTTTAAAAATAAGGTTGTGATAGGATCCTTTTTTTCCACACAGTTATTCAATGATTTCAGTACCATTTATTGAAAACATTTTTTTTTCTATTTGAAAGGAATGTGGGACATTTGCCAAAATCAATTGACTACATACATGTGTGTCTATTTCTGCATTTTATTCTGTTCTTAATGGTGCCCTTTGATGAACATAAGTTCATAATTTTAATATATATAAATTCAAAATACATATACATATACATACCTTTATAGTTAATGGTTGTATCCTATTTGTGATGTTTCTGCCTACTCAAAAGTCATGATGATATTCTAGTATATTTTCTTCTAAAACCTTTATTATTTTACCTTTCACATTTAGACCTATAGTCCCATTGGGATGGATTTTTATGTGTGTATGATATGAGGTAAAAAATATAGATGTACTTTTTATTCATGGCTATCCAATTGACCTAGAACCACTTGTAGAAAATTCTATCATTTCCCCTCTGTTCCAGTCGGTGGCCCCTCTGCCATAAATCAAATGACCTCATCTGCATGTTGCAGTTTCTGGACTCAATTATGCTCTTTTGACCTATTACTCTACTTCAGTGGTTCCTAACCTTTTTCCACTTGTGGACCCCTTTTAAACCCATTTCTATAAATTGTACCCCTTGTTTTTAAAACAGCTTTTTAAAAATACTAATATTTTTGTTCAGTGCCTCTCTTAATGTAAAAGAGTGGACATGAGGTAATAAGTTAGGAAAGAAAAATTACTACACTAAAAGTACAAACCACAGATTTTATTTTACAATATTCATAGCACAGTTAAATATTGATAATGATCATCAAGTATTTAAACACTAAATAAAAAACTACTTGAAAAGAATCACAATTAAAGACAACACACTTACTTATACTCTGTCAATAGCTAAACTGATCAAAGAATCTGGCTACAGATGTATTGATATGTTTGGGGAAGTTCTAGAAATGTTGCAAATGGATTGTTCTAAAACTGTGAGTAATTCGCTAATGTGATCTAATTTTGAGGTGTCTCCATTAACAGTGATTCCAGCTTAACATTTATTGTTCCATAACTAACATTTTGCATTTTTTACTTGCTTTTTCACCATTACTGATTATTTTTCGGGTACCCCTGAACAGCCCACCATGTACCCCTGGGGGAACTCATATCACTGCTTAGGAACCGATGCTCTACTCTATGGCAATCTATACTGACCTAATTAATATAGCTTATAATAAGTCTTCATATCTGGAGTGTAAGCTGTCCAGAGTTCTTCTTTGTTAGGACTGTTTTGGTGATTTTTGGCCTTTTGCACTTCCACATAAATGTTAGAATTTAGTTATTAATTTCAATGTGTACGCAAAAATCTGCTAGGGATTTAATTAGGATTGTATTCATCTTTCGTTAAATTTTGGGATTATTGCTATTATATCTTTTCAGTATTGAGCATTTTAATTCATGAATATGGTATAACCACCCCTCCATTTATTCTTTCTGTGTAATCTCTCTTAATAATTTTGTAGTTTTCAAGGCAGAGGCCTTGCGATTTTTTATAAGATTTATGCCGAGCACTGGACTTTAAAAATATTTATGATTATGTTTTCATGTGTCCACCCTCCTACACTAGACTAGTGCTTCAATCGAACACGAATCTGGGTCTTTCTGTGACGGTATTTTGCACGTATAATGAGTCACTCTAATCACCTAACCTTCAGTAAGGGGGACTGCCCTGGATAATCTGGGTTGAATTGGAAAGCCTTAACATCAGGCCTGAGATTTCCTTTACAGAGAAGAAATTCCCTCTGTGGATGACAGCTTTGGCCCCAGGTCCATGGACTGTCTTAGGGCCCTTCCCGGCTTCACAGCCTGTAGATGTTGGAATTGCTTAGGCTGCACAATTGTAAGGCAATTTTCTGTGATACATTATCGAGCTACCTCACTTGCTATTACCTAACTTATCATCTATCTCCTACTGGTTCTGCTTTTCTGACCAAAATTCAGATTTTGCCACTGCAAGAGGCTCTAGAAGAACAGCATCTGAAGGATGAGTTCTTTGAATTGGTGGTAGGCCATCCGCAGAATGATGTAGCAAAAGAATTATTCAAATTATTATCATTGAATGCCTTTAAGCCACTACCTCCAAAATATTCAAAGAGTTTAATCAGGTGTCTAGATACCACCGAGTCAAGCGAGGATTCAAACCCAGATCTGTCAGACTAAGGTCCTGAAACACCATGCTGCCTCACCACAAGTCACTCAGGATTGAATGTTCACACTCTATATGATGCACTATGTCTAAGCATCTTTTAAATGACTTTTGATTGCATTTTGGTATTATTGGGAAGAATATATGTTTTGGAGGGGCGTGTAGGACATAGGGAGAAATATAATGTGATGGACCAGCACTTTCTGATAAGGTTTGGAATATTTGATCCTATTCAAATCTTCATCTACTCATTTCCTAGTGGCTTGTTTTTACTCTTCTGATGTGGAAGACCATATTAATTCACTCATACTCGAAAGTCAAAGAGACTTAAAAACCAAAGAGAAAGCATTTAAAAACAATTTGCTGCCTGTTTCCAGTACCCCGGTATTCATGAGTCTTCTCTTCTTGGAAGGAAGGATGAGCACCAGCAGCTCTAATGGACTCGATTTCCTTGGTCAGCTCAGGCAGGAAGTATTTGCATAGAGATTTGCAGGAACAATACCTGCTGCATTTTAATTTTTACAGAGATTAAAAGGATGTGTGAGCTGAATGTGCCCCACGTGAACCTTGCAACCCTAATCTCCAAGGGAATCAGGAACTTAATGATACCTCAGCCACCTCTGAAGAAACAAGCCCAGAGCACACTATGAGGGGGTCGGGGAGGAAAGGGGGTTGGGGACAGGCAAGCTGGGCCCAGAGCTCAGGCCCCTGGAGGACTGTTTGTTTTTCTAATTCCTCAGGTATGAGGTAGGCTGAGGTTTGAAGGAAAAGAACAGCCTAAAGAGAAAAGAGGGAGCAAGAGCTGGCAAAACTTTGGGTTCAAGATTCTAACCAAATTGCAGGAAAATGGGTGGGAGGAGAGAAAGACAGACCCAAAGATGCCACCCGGCGGGGCCAGGGAAAGAGGCAGTGGCCTGGATTCGTTCTGCTTTCCTGCATTGTAATAGGAAGATTTCCGCCTCTTTCCATCCTGCTCAGACGTACACTTGAGGTATTTCCTTGGGAGAAACATCTAATGAGCTAATGTACAATGTTTGCTGACCCTGGCACTTGCAGAAGGCTGAGAGCATTTGCATTTTCATATATATCTCACACTAATCCAGTGACATGAAGTCATGCCCATTTTTCAGACAAGCTCGCTGAGTCCAAGGACTTCTCTGAGAACCCGAACGAGGCTGAGAGAAACGGCTTTTGAAGATTCCCCAAGCAGTGCCTTGAGGAAATAATGAGCATTCACATTTCCAAAAATGTATTTTGGGGAGTCCCTTCTGGTATCTGATGGTCACGTAACAGTCTGAGGTAGGCACAGCAAGAGCTGATGGGCGGCTGCCTCCCTGAGGAAAGCGAAGCTCAGGGAGTTGAGAAACAACAATTCAACCACGGAAGCCAGGAACCTCGGGCCACACGCATCCTACTCTGTGTGCTGTGACCTTCACCCCCCTGGCCTTTGCATAGCTCCTCCCTGTGAATGTCCACCCCCAACTCTAATTGCTGAGCTACTTCCGCTTCCGCAGAAGCACGGAAGCATCCCCTGCCTTACAACTGGCAAGCTTCTGGGAGGACACTCAAGGTCATTGCAGCTGGACCTGAGCCTGGGCTGGTCCCTGCAGGGCTCCCGTCCGCCTGGAGCTGCAAGGATGCCTCTCCACGGGGCAGGAAAAGCTGTTTGGCGACTAGCAAGTATCTGGTCCGTGTGTCCTCCAGGTTCACTGGGATGGCAGTAATCCAGCCATCGTCGCCTTGGGCTCAGTCATTGCTCAGCTCCAGAGAGGCCTTCTGTTTGCCTCCGTTCGCAGAGCCTCCTGCTAAACAGTCTGCTGGTGAACACGACACACACGCTCTGTTTTGCTTCACCAAGAGGTAATAATAATGATAGCTGTCGTTGATGGAGGGCTTACAAGAAGAGGAAGCGCTTTATTGATAGTGTTTCATTAAAGCTTCTGAAGTCGGTGCAAAATTACAGAAGAGGAAACGAGGCTGGGCGAGGTAGATAGAGGTGTCCGGTTACCCACTTAGCGGTGAGCCAGAGCGGGGCCTGGCCGTGTCACGTAGAGGTGTGCACGTGTGACACTTTTCAGTCCCATGTACTTTCAGCCTGAGCAGGAAGGGAGGTCACTGAATACTGTACTTGAAAACTGGTTTTCGCTCCACTGAAGATGCCACGATTGAACTTGCTCAGGGAAGGATCTGAGCCCTGTTCTTTTCTACGAATTACCTGTGCAGGCAGCCTTGACTTTAATATTGCCTCGCTCCTGAGGCGCTCCCAAGGTTATTAGACTGCCTCGTAAGGAGTGGAAAATTCTTTTTAAGCGTTAGTGCTTAATGGACTTCAGCTCAAAGCAACTGAAACACCTATAGTGTGTCTAGCACTGTTCTGAGCCCCAGGAAAATAAAAATAAATTAAAACTGGCCCTATTCTCCAGAAGCTTTTAGCTTCCGAGGAAACATTACATTCAAATGAAGCAAATAGACATTGTTTAGACAGATACAAACATGTGGCAATAAATAGAATAAATAAGGCAAATAACAGGCAATTATAAGCAATTTGACAAAATGTGCTGTATAATGTCATGATCAATCAGAAAAATGTCAGGTAGAATTTGAGTAGTACCAGGGTATATTTGATAAGAGCATTTCCTCCCTGGTATTAATGATAACTTGGAGAGTTAATTCGCTCTACGAAAGGCACATTCAAAAAGTGTCCACATTGTCCCTTCATTTAAATATTTTTAATAATGGACTTAAGGAGATGTGGCCAAGACCTATCGTGCAATTTAATCATTTCTGATAAACTCGGAGAAAAATATTATTTCCAAGTGTAAGTATTCCATGCATGAATTTATACAAAATATTCATTCTTAGAATAGTTATTGATGTGTACCAAGAATTCACCCAATATTAGATGTTATCATTATCTCTTGCTGAAGCAATTGCTTGTGTTTCAAACAAATATGTCATATAATACATAATTTCTGTGATTGAGTTAGAACCCATACTGTATATTTTTCATTGGAAAAAAAATCATTTTACTTTCTCCATTTTGTGCTTTTTGTCAGTAAAAACATCTTGGGAGCAATGCATAGCTTTGTAGCTCAGCTCAATAACTACACCCCCCCAACCCCCACCCCAGGTAGTTACCCACAGTTACTTCACAAATTCATACATTTTTAAAAGAACAGATATCCTTTTAAGTAATTCAAAAATGTTTTCCAGGTACTTGTTTATATTCAAAGCCTGTTATCTTGCACGAACATTCTCCAAAACATGCACCAGGCATTTTTCTTATATTTTGGGTTGTCAATGTGAAATGTACTTAAAATTTCCCACAGCGCCAGTTTTCTTTGTAAGTTTTGCAACACATTTCCTATACTTTGATGACAGATAATGTCTTGTTCTGCAATTACTTTCAAGAAAATGAATTCTATGGTTTTGTGCCCTTAACTCATATTAAAAATACACTAATAGGCTTGTTGTCACAGGGAACTATCTTTGTGTCAAACTTAATGCAGCATTTGAAGAAGCCATTTACAATGAGAAAGGCTCCATTCCTCTGCGCTACTGACATGAAGTTGTTGCATTACCTGCCCAGGTAGCATTCACAGCAATTGTTGTCATGCTCAAATGACTTGCATTTTGTGGAAGCTGAGCTATTTGGAGGTCAGGCCTTTACTTGCAAGGTGAGGGAACGTTTTTGAAAAGTTCTTCAATAGTAAGAAAAACATGAACTAAACAGGTAGACATAGAAGAGTGGAACAAATTGCCTATTATGTCAAATTTGCGAGCAGTTCATTCCTTGGAAAAGCACTTGTTTGTGTGTGTGATTTGCATTCCTTTCTGTATACTTCAAGCCAATATTATGAAAGTAGTACATTCTCATAAAAATTTGGAAATTATATATTTTAGTGCTTCTCTTCTGGATTCCTTTCCAGCAGGTACTAGCTACCATTTTATTGATATTTTTATCCTGTGCTCTGTTTGGAATGTATTTTCGGGTATATATTATATTTATGGAACAGACACTGACAATTATGAGACACTCAAATTATTGTACTCTGATTACCAAAATTCAAGCCCTTGAAATAGGCTACTGAGCTAATACATTCCACATTTCAGCATCTCATTTGGTGATCAATGTATTAATCAGAATCAGCGATGATAACATAGTATATACTTGTCAAAATAAACTTATTAAAAATACATTAGTTCTACATAAAATCTTGTATTGACTTGTCATTTGTTTTATTAATAGAAAGCTTTACACCTGCTCTCAAATCATCTAATCAAAATAAAAAAAAAAACAACAAAACCTGTTTCCCAGACAGATTGAAGTTCAATGATTAGTATAATTCCTCTGTGTGGGGGAGAGAGGATACTAGCTCATCAGCATGCACCATTGGCATGCCTTACTTTCAGAAAAACAAAGAGGAGATCAGCTAAGAAAACAATTGATACTCCCGCACAGGTTGGAGTTGATGTGCAAATAGATACATGCAAGGTTTCCAATTCTGAGTAAGCTATGTAGAACCACAACAGCAGGGGTTTGATACTGCATTGCCTTCTGTTTTAGCTCTGTTGTCATTTCAGAAGCTGTGAAACTAAGAATCTCTATGAGATGCAATAAGAGATTCAAAATCCCAGCAGAGAACTACGTTACAATTAACAATCATACAAAAAGTAAACAGTAAAGCATGTAACCATGCAAGGAGGGTATTACCAAATGGATTTACAAATTTGGGCTGGTATTAGTTTAATATGACTTTGTTATTCAGTTTGGTTACCATAGTGCTTACAGATATATTTTAGATAGCATATAAATTGAACTGGTCTACAGAGTTAATTAGGTAGTAGTTTTGTTTTTAATTAAGCTCTGTCGTACTCAGTATCTTCCCAGGAATTTATTTTTCGGAGAGGGGAAGTTAAAGTCATTTCTAAGGGTCACTCATTCAAATTTAAGTATAGAAAAATTCCTAATTTGTGCAGCTCTAATTTTGGCAAATCCTTGCATTGAATTTTAGAATAGTTGAGAAAGAATCAGGACTGAGTAAACTTAGAGATTCAAGGTCATCATTTTACCAAATGGAAACAGGCAGATGAATTCCTGCCCCATGTTGTGATGAGCATCCTTTCCCTGCAGCTTTCCCCACTGTCCCCCCAGGAGCAGGTGAACAGCCTCTCTATCTTTAGGACCAGTCCTGACTTCAGAAAGTCAGGGTTCCATTATTTTAGATTTAACAAACCTAAAAGTCACCCTTGCTGTTGGTCTCACTCTACCCTGGGCTCCAGTTATGACAATGGGTTTCTGGTTAGCTCCCAGTCCCCAGCTCTCACCTTTCTAAAAACCCCTATCTTCCCTGACTATTAAAGAGATGGGTCCTGATACCTCTATAACCCAGAAGCTGAATACCAACACATGAGGTTGGACAATTAATTTGGCGAACTCATCCTAGCAAAAGTGCTACACACCTCACTGCTGAATATCACTACGGTCACCTTTGAAGGACTCCCCTTGGGAAGCTGTGCAGCGACACCAGCACCTAGCTGCCCTTCAAAGCAATTTTGGAACTCTTTCTGGAATGGCCATCAGAGCTGTCATCGTGCCCCAAATCTGACAATTAAGTTCATGAACTGGCCGAGCTATGACACCGTACCAAGTTGTTTGTACAATGCTGCCAAGATAAGTGCATGGTGGCGAGTTCATGATCTTAAATTGGCCATTGCAATGTCAAAAGTCACAAGGTTCCAGCCCCTTTTCAAAGGCAGAAAACAGGGCGCGGTAGGGGAGTGAGAGGAAGGTTGTTTGGTAAGCCTTTCCTTTCATTAAGCAAGAAAAACCTTTAAGTTAAGCAATTGGTACAATTTCTTTGTTTCTGTGTCTGTGAGAAACACCCCCTCCTCCGCAGACGTTCTCTTGAGCTCGTTGGCCTGGTCAGGATCACATGGGTACTGGTCACGTGACCAACCCTAGCTCCGAAGGAGGCTAGAAAGCCAGCATCCTGATGTTTGTCTCATGGTAGGAGGTAAGCAAGAGCAGGGGGAATTAGTAAGGACTGTTGTGTCTGCCACAAACCATCTCCTCACTTCTGTTTATTTAGCCTTCACGCCGGGTTCTCTGAACTTTTAGCTCGTAATCATCAGTTCTTCATGTTTACTCCCTCGTGCACTTGGTTATAGTTTTCTGTGCGTGCATTTTATTCCTTGATATTTCTCCATCATCAAAGGGGTAAAGTCCAGGTTCCAGATCACAGCAGCTGAGACCCTGCTCTCCTTTCCAGCTCCCTGAACTTCCATTTTCTTAAAGACACTGCAGTTCAGGGGTCACTTCCAGTGCCAGGTCGATTGTCACCAGGAAGTTCAACCCTTTCCTGACCTCACACCGCAGCAAAACCCACAGAGGCCACTTCAGTGCCCCCTGGCACGTGCACCGGAAGCTCAAGTCGTCCTTGCTCTCCAAGGAGCTGAGGCGGAAATGCAATGTCCCTTGCATGTCCATCTACAAGGACAACGAGGTCCTGGTGGTTCGAGAACATTAAAAGGGGCAGCAAATCGGCTAAGTAGTCCTGATATACAGAAAGAAAATTGTCATTCACATCAAGCAGGTGTGGCGCGAGAAGGCTGACAGCACAACTGTCCACATGGCCATTCACCTGAGCAAGCAAGGTGGCTATTACCAGGCTAAACCTGGACTGGACCAAGATCAGAAAAAAGTTCTTGAATGCAAAGCCAAATCTCAACAAAGGAGAAAGGCAAATATAAGGAAGAACTTTCTGAAAAAATGCAGACATGAATGTAACCTGTTGTGCAACCAGAGTTGAACTGTAGATTTTTATCCTGGTGTGTATTCCTTTGAAACTTCTCAAGGTATCTCTGGAATATTTCATTTGCTTCCTTTTTCATTATTGATATGTGGCTCTCTAAATCTACTTTTGCTGTTTTGATTAATTTTATAAATAAAAGTTGAAAGTGTTTTCTCATTCCAAAAATAGAAAAAACAAAACAAAACACTGCTTTTCCACAATGTGGATTCTTTTATTGTTTTCCAGATGTGAGATACTGTCTAATGCCCATGTTGCCTTAAATACGTAGTATTTACTCATTCATCAAGATAATCTCAATCAATATCTCTTCTGGGAAGCTTCTCAAGGGCCATCCTGCTGATTAGTGCTGACCGTGCTGCGTCAGAATGGTCTTCTTACACGACTGTTTGTTCCTACACGCAAGGATTTCTCCGTTTGATGGGACCAGGTAAGCATTCAGTAAGTGTGCAATGAAGGAGACAATGAGAAGACTGAGGAAGAGAACTATCTTTTAGTATTCCCTCTTTTTTCTTCCATAGGAGCCTAACACAGTTAATAATTAGTGACCCAACATAGTTTGTTAAAATAAACTAATTTGATTAGCTGATTAACCAAATGAGCAAAAAGCATTTTCTATCCTTATTAATATTATTGTTAGCCGATCATTTTGTCCATTATACAAGATACCAATTGCCCTTTAAAACATAGTGAACGTAGTAACTCTTTCTCTAATCTCCTTTCCCAAGTGCGTGTGGGTGTGTGTTTGTGTGACTTTCTTTTCTTTATTTTTCTTTCTTCGCTTCTAATTTCCCCACTATCAATAATGGTAGTTTCATATCCTTTATTGTTCAGCTGTTCATGTCTGCTTAACATCATCACTTGGTATAAGACTCATATCTGCCTCAGTGAAGCAGGGGGAGTCTTTATATCCAAAAGCAGGAATAAGGCTAAATATTCTAGCATGGAAGTCATTTAATATTCACAGCAAGCAGATTTTGTGCACAATGCCATGGAGCTTGATTAATCAAGGAATGAAGAATTATTTTTCTCACAGAAAAATAACCTGAAGACTACTTAGTTCTCCTACACACTCCTCATTCTATAAAAAAAATGACAACACTGAGTTCACATTGCTTAGGACATGCTAATACAGATCTCAGAATGTTTTATGGTTAGTGTTATGCTTTTCCATAGGATTTGGGCATCTACAGAGTATCCAGTGAAGTTGACAGAGAGACTGTCATAAAGTAGTAGTGAGTCAGCTGGCCTGCTGAAAGGTAAAAGAGTATCTTCAATATACAATAGACCATATAAATCATGGCAGAAATTAAAATAAAAATATATATATTCAAACATATGTCTATTCTTTTTATTGAGATGTAATTGACATAATAATACTGTATTAGTTTCAGGTATACAATATAATGGCTTGAGATTACACACACACACACACACACACACACACACTGTGGAAGGATTATCACAATAAGTTTAGTTAACATCCATCACTACACATAGTTAAAATTTCGTGTGTGTGTGTGTGTGTGTGTGTGTGTGTGTGTGTGTGGTGTGTGAGATGAGAACTTTTAAGATCTATTCTCTTAGCAATTTTTATTTTATTTTATTTTTTGTCTTTTGATTGGAGCTTTTAATCTATTTAAATTGAAAGTAATTATTGATAGATACGTACCTATTGCTATTTAATTATTCAGAATTTTGCTTTTTTTTTTCTTCCAATCTTAAACAAGTCCCTCTCACATTCCTTGTAATACTGGTTTGGTGGTGATGAACTCCTTTAGCTTTTTCTAAAGAGAGAAGTTCTTTATTTCTCTTTCAATTTTGAATGATAGCCTTGCTGAGTAGAGCAATTTTGGTTGTCGGTTCTTGCTTTTCATCACATTAAATATTTTCTTCCATTCCCTTTTGGCCTGTAAAGTTTCTGTTGAGAAATCAGTTGACAGTCTTATGGGAGCTCCCTTATAAGTTACTGGTTACATTTCTCTTGCTGCTTTTAGTATTCTCTCTTTGTCTTTAACCTTTGCCATTTTAATTATAATGTGTCTTGGTGTGGGAATGTTTGGGTCATCTTCTTTGGGACTCTGTGCTGCTTGGGTATGTCTATTTTCTTTGCCAGTTTAGGGAAGTTTTCACTCATTATTTCTTTAAATAGGTTTTCAACTCCTTCTGGTACCCCTATGAGGCAACTGTTATGCTTGATGTTGTCCCAGAGGAATCCTAAACTACCTTCATTTTTTTTGGATTTTTTTCTTTTTGTTGTTCTGACTGGGTGTTTTCTGCTATCTTGTTTTCCAAATCACTGATTCTAGCCTCTGCTTTATCTAGTCTGGTGATGCCTTCTATTGCAGTCTTCATTTCAGTTATTGTATTCTTTATTTCTTCCTATTTCTTTTATATGGTTTCTATTTCCTTCTTTATGCTTGCTATCTCTTTTTTGAAGTTTTCACTAAGTTTCTTGAGCATCCTTATAACCATTGTTTTGAGCTCTGTCTCTGGTAGGTTGTTTGCCTCCGTCTTGTTTAGTTCCTTTTCTGGTGTTTTTCTACTATTCTTTCATTTGGGACGTATTTCTTTGTTTCCTCATTTTGGATGCCTCTCTGTGTTTGTTTCTATGTATTAGGTAGATCTACTGTCTCCCAGTATTCCTAAGTAATCTTATGTAGTAGGTGCCCTGTGGAGCCTCGACACAGTCTCTCTGGTCACCTGCTCTCATAGATCTTCTTTGGTGCCAGAGCTGTGCCTGGAGCTACTCAGCAAAAATCTCAGAGCACATTGAAGTCAGTTACCACCCCCCTGGGGCCTGGGGATTCCTCTGATAATTTTCCAAGAAAGATTGCAATGTGGGTGTAGCTGACTGCTCACTCGAGAAAGTGCCTTTGGCATTGGGGGAGCTGGGTAGCATGGGATGCCAGTGAGTCAGCCTGATGGAACAAGTGGAGCTCACCAGACCAATGAGATTCAGATTTGGTCATATGGGGGCAAGTGCAACACAGGCAATCTCTCTGCCCGCCCAATGGGAGGAGGATCCCACTCAGGAAAAGTGGCAACTGTTTTCCAGCCCTCACCCCAAACCACACACCTTAGTCTTCCCCCTCATATGCCTCCAACACACCCTGAGTCACCATCCCTCTGCCAAAATCCAGGGTAAGTGCCTGTGAGCGAGTCTGTATGCAGGTGCTGTAAGATTATGTCTGGGTTTCCTGCAGCCTTCTGTTCCACCAGGACAGACAGAATCCTCACTGTTTTTCAGAGCAAGATATTGTGGGGGCTCCTCTTCCTAGTATTGTACTCCAGGCTGGGGAGCCTGTTGTGGGGATAGAGCCCCTCAATTGTCTGGGGAGAACCTCTGTGGCTAAGATATGCCTCCTGGTTTTCAACTGTCACATGGAGGTTTGGGGCTACCTTGTTTTGTGTCTCCACCCCTCTTACCAGTTCCAATGTGACTTCTTTGTGTTCTTAGTTGTAAAACTTCTGTTCAGCTAGCTTCAGATGGTTCTCCAGGTTGGTTGTTCTATAATTTAGTTGTAATTTTAATGTGTTCATGGAACAAAGCAGCCACAGTGTTTATTTACCCCACCATCTTTAATCTCCCTTCTCTTGGCAATTTTTAAATATACAATGCAGTCTTGTTAACTGTAGTCACCATGCTACATATGATATCCCCAGGACTTATTTATCTTGTAACTGGAAGTGTGTGCCTTTTAACCACCTTCACCTATTTTTATATGCTCATATTTATTTTTGTATTCTTAATATACATACCTTTCTTTATGTTTGACCTACTGATGCATTTTGGAAATACAAGCCTGTGAAACTGGAATTACTTAGGCAGAGCCATGTTAGACAGTAAAAATAACAACAAACCTCTGCCTGTTTGATTTATTCTGAGCCATTTACAGAGCAAAATTGGGAAACAGATATTTTACTATTCTCATTCTTTTAGTAAACATTGACTTAGTGATTACTGGAAAAAAAACCACATCTTCTGGGAATTAATCAGATGTGAGAATGAAGCCAGATATTGGTTGTGTAACTTTGGGGACATTGTTTAACTTACTAATTTTGGTTTCTACACCTATAAATAGGGCTAATATTCCTTATCTCAAGGGTGATATGGATGGGACATTCAAAGGTAAGCAAGTAGTCAATAAATGGTGGCCATTACTGTTAATATTCTTACCATTGCTACTGCCTCTAACATGCCTCAAAAACTATGTGAGATAAGGCATAGTCCTTGCTCATTGAGAGCTTTCACTTTACCTGGGGTGGAATACCATACATCACAAGACAGCATCATTTCCAGGTGATAATAAAGGTGTAACAAAACTTTATAAAAGTAGAAAATGGGTGAATTAGGACACACGGAGACATCAGAAGAAGCTTCATGAGGAGGAGGAATCAGCATTGAGCCTTCAGCAATGAGCAGGATCTTACTAGAGAAAGAGGAAAGGGGCTCGTTTTCATTACCTGTACTTCCAGTCTGCTCCACCTTTAATCTGTGTGTATCCTGTGGTTTCCACCTCATGCCTCCTCTTTTAGGTACTTACCTAGAAAGTTCCTCGGGAAAGACTGATACTATGGTAAAGGGGAAACACTCTCTACGACTCTGTGTGTAACTCTCGTGTGGAAGGTGTTTGGAAGGTTGTGTGATTATAAGGTACTATTGTTTTGTGTTCTGTGTGTAAATGTCAGGGACCATCTGGATTTCTTGGAGCAGCAGATGCCTTGAAAGGATTGTCTCAGGCTGGACAGCCAGAAACCCAAATGGGGTGTAGGATGTTTCTCTTGGCTTTACTCATGAAATTAATCAGATATTGGAAGGTGTCAGCACTCTCCCCAGAGTCAGATTGGGCATGGAGAATTGGAAAAGCCAGGTGACTTCACAGAGAAGTTGTAGGGATCCTCGGGTGCTCTGAATGAGCAAGCCCTTGGTGGGAACCAGGGGTACTCCCTAAGGTCGTGCACACCTGGGCTAGGATTTCAGCTCTGTCATTTACCAACAGTTGAGCTTGGGCAAGTTGCTAAATCTCTCTGAGTCTTGTTGTACCCCTTACAAAGCATGAATAATAAAATCCTCATAGGATTGCTGTGAGGATAAAGTAAAATAGCTCCTAGACATGCAAAGCTTCTAGACATGGAGTCATAGAGTATTCGTTTCCTTTCTCCTTCCCTTTCACTTGAATATCGAATAAAGACTTGAATATTCTAGTCAGTATTAGCTATGCTCAGAGACACTAAGAAAAGAGGTTTTAGACATGCATGACCCAGAATATTAAAGGGTGTGCATGGCATTCCTGGGGGTTAGCATGGGGGGGACTATGGTGACTAGAAGGCGAAAACCTCAAAGAGATAAGGTGGGGGTTGGTGGGGTGAGGGAGAGTCAATATTCTGAGCAGCCAGCCTTCCTTACTAGGAGATTATTCCACCATTGATAAACTTTAATGGTTCTGAGTTTTACCAAGGGAAGAGATACCCTTTATAAGGACACCCATACCTTAATGTAAAACTAAATAAATGTATAGCATCTTCTGGTGGCATTTTGAAATGAAAAATGTTTTGCCCCATAGGAAGAGAATTTTAAAACTTCTTAGGCAGTTTGGGAAGATTTTGGTGTGTGATGAGAGCAGACCTGAGTGATGGAGATATTTACTCTAGGTCACTGGACCCAGAAGTTACACATCCACATTACCTCAGTATAGGTGACTCTACCGTAGTGGGGCAGAAGCCCAGAAATTCCAGGTTTTTAATTGCTCAGCCTCATTTGATAAGCCAAGGTGAATGACATATACCAGGTGTGTCCAACCTGTGGCCTAGGGCAGCTTTAAATGCTGCCCAACACAAATTCTTAAAACATTATGAGATTTTTTTGGTGACCATTTCTTTTTCCAGCTCATCAGCTACCATTAGTGTTGGTGTATTGTATGTGTGGCCCAGGGAAGCCAGAAGGTTGGACACCACTGATACACACTGAACTTCTCTGACTTAGATAATTTGAGGTTTCTTTGTTTTTTGTTTTTTGGTTTTTTTTCTTTTTGTTTTTTTTGCAGCCTGGCCTAATGTTATCCTAGCTGACATCCTTATCAATGAGTATTCAGTCCTTCTTTACTCAGGACTTCAAATGCAAAGTGAAAAAGAAAACAGGGGAAAATGCTAACTGGCACAAATATAGGAAGCAAAAGAAGATTTGTGTCCAAATGATCCAGAATGTCACGTCAATTCTCCATCTTCTTTAACTCAATGGAGAAAAGCTCTTTCCCTAATGGGAAACTAGGGCTGAAGATGGAGCTAATACTGGTTTTGAACTTGAAATATGAAAATCATGGAATCCTAAGCAGGGAAAGTCACGCTAAAATTCAATTTCTATTTGACACGTGTATCTTCCAGTTCAATGTGAAGTACTGTCTATGTTAGTGATGGTCATCTCATACGCAATTGAAGCATTTTAACTAGACATAGGTGGTCTGCAAATGTTTGAATGAAGTTCAAGTTCTGTGAATGGTACTAATGGATATGTGACAAATCTAATGGATTAGAGTTAGGAGCCCAACTGATCTGCAGTTGTGCATGCATTACGCTCAGTGTGAAAATAATCAAGAGTGTTGATGTTATACTTAAGTCTTACGTCTTCTGTGACTCACTAATGTTGTGAGACAGATAAAAGCATAATATTGCTAGAAGGGTGACAAGAAACATATGGAGAAATATTGTTGCCTTTTGGTATTAATAGTACTGTTCTCAGGCCATTTTCTGCACAAAGCATTTATGCAACTCAACAACAGTTTCAGAAGAATTGTGGTCTCATTAACATTGAAGATATTTGCCTCACAATTGAATGTCTTAAGATAAAAGTTAGATATATTTTAAAAGCTGGAGATTTTTCTGTGACAAGTACAATGATGTTTTTCAAGTCTGTGGTTAAATGGTGGTCACTGAACATCACATTGAAGCCTGGCTGAACAAAATCTCATAAATGTCAACACTGCTTTTGTGTTCTGAGTCATGCTAATTACATTGTGCCACGATACGCTGAACATTTTTAATATTCTCTTCTGAGTTCAATGTTCTTTTTACCTTCCTTTTCTTTTATAATACACATGTACAAATTATCAAAATCTTTCTCCTTCTGTTATTCATTATATTTTATTATTAAATCTATTGGAAACAAAACTATGCCATTGTTTTTCTGACCAAAACACTGGTTCCATATCTTGATAGTTACTTCAGTCTTTCATGCAGGAGATGAATGCCTAGCCCTGTGTAATGAGAAATGTGTTTATGTATGCAATCTGATGCACATCTCACAACCAACAAATTAAAAAAAATCACATTTAAAAGATAAAGATAAGACACATATTTTGGTTAGTGCTAGGAATATGAAAGTTCACTTATTTCTGTTGATTGAATTGATTAAAATCTCTGCAAGAAACCTCTGCCCTCAGGAAATCCTCAGTCCCCAGCATAGAAGAAATTTTGATGAAAAACTCATGACATTGACTTCTGCCAAGGGGTTTACTCTAGTAGCAAAAAGTGATAGTAAGATATTCAGTATCTCAGTTTTTGTACTCATATAGTCATAGCTTCCTTTGTTAGAAAAAAAAGGCAAATTTCTGGATACATTTCTGCAGGCTGAGTTCTAGAAATCTATTCAAGGTGACCCAAGGTTAAAGACAACCCCAATTGTAATCAAGGAGACTGAAAACACAAGAATGAAATGAATGAATTTGATCTTTTTGGGATTTTTTTTGTAGTAAAAAAGAGAAGCAATTAATATGAGAGTTAACTTTATGCCAGACACATGTCAAGTTTTTTTTTTTTTCATTCATGTCATATAATCCTCACTACAACCAGGAAAATAAGGCAAGGAGAGGTTATGCAACTTGCCTAAGGTCACATGGCTGACAAGACAGGGATCATCCAATCTGCTGACTTCTTTACTTAAATCAAACTGCCTACCCACAGTTTGGTGACAGCGTTTATTTGGCTGACTTTATGCAATACGTACCTAACAGTTACACAGCCAGCTGAAAGGTATCAGTTCAGGTAATATTCTCTGATAACAATAAAGAATTAATGAAATTTTCTACTGATTATATCTGCTCAAAGATTAGCATTGAGTGTCAGGGTTTACTTATCAAAGACGTCAATGGGCATGTAATAGGAGAATGTCACCAGTGCAGTAAAGCAACAACAGAAACGGTCAAGCTGAAGAACAGGTGTATTTCAGTGTGTTATGTCAGGAAGTCACAGGCAACAGCACCAGCTTAGTGACCTCCATCCGTCCGAATGTCTTTCAATAATGTCTGCAGATTGTTGTTATTTCAACTTGCATTTCTTACTAGAAGTTTGTGGCATAGTAATTGAACTATTGATTCCAGGCTGGTTAGCATTATTTCCCAGAGCAGTTCCTTGTTTTAGTTGAAACCTCCTGAATAAGACTGTGACATGCAGTTTATATGTAACTTTTCACATTTACTCCATAGCATCACTTTAATATGAACCCTGTATTTACAGACGGGCTCCTTCATGCCTACCATGTAAAACAAACAAAACCAAAGAGGAAGAATGTGCCTGGCTCTGTGATCATTTTCATGAGTAGTGAGTCTGTGTGCTTCTGTGTGACTGAGATGAAGCCATTTCTGCTACACCTCTCACTTACTCCCCTAGGAAACAGTCCCAGTTGTCTAAAGAGTCAACACCTGACAGGCACCACCTGGCCAGCCATTCATTAGCTCCCACAATGCTGCTCGTGAATTTGCCTCTCTGTGAATGACCATTGAGAACTGATGTGGCAATATCGTTTCCCTGTTTTGATACCCAGGCATCACCGAACATGAGTTCAATAGGCCATGCCCCACCTGGAAGGGAGGTTTGTTATATAACTAAATGTAATAGTTGAGGACATTTTGGAAATTTAAAGTTGAGGATTACAAATAGCAAAAGGATAAAGGTTTTAAACAGTAAATACAGTCATACCTTGGTACTCGACTGCTTTGAAACTTGTCCAATTTGGTACTTGATGCATTTTGACATGAACATTTTGTCCCGGTGCTCGTCGATTGTTTGGTACTGGACACGCAAGCTAGAACTGGTTGGTGTCGGTTGCTTCATGACTCACTACTCTTCCCAGCTGAAACAAGGGGTCACGCGTTAGTCACGTAGTAGCTCCTGCCCTGTGTACGTCCCCTTGCAGTCTTGTCTTAGCTTCTTTGTTCATTTTGTGTATTTTTGGTTTGGAAATGCATTCCATTTATTTACATTATTATTTATGGGAAAAAATTGTTTGGTACCCATCATTTTTGGTACTTGTCACACCTCTGGAACCAATTAATGATGAGGACCAAGGTACCACTGTAGTTCATACATTATGAAAGATTTTTTATTTGGCTTGAAGATGGAAAATGATGTAGAAAATCCTTTGGGAGTGACTTTTTTGAGCAGTGACTAACAGCTAGTCATAATCTAGATTCATTTGTTGGCTTACACCTGAAAACACCTTCAGCTTTCTTGTTATATCAGTTACTTTTGTTATTCTGTCAGTTTCTCTTGCTTCACATCCCTATACTCAGAGTTCACGTGGAGGAGCAGGAAGAAGAGAGAATGTAAAGACAATGCAAGAATTTAAGTAATTTGTACTATTTCTATTTCTATAACCCTGGACTGCCACGTTTGAGTATTTCTTCTTTTTGCTTTTATCAATGAGACAATGGGACAAAAGTCCCAAACCAACTCTCCCAATCTCACGTAGTTTCTAAAAGGTGCAGTTTCTATAATATCAAATAAGATAATGCATGTGAGAAAAATATATAGATCCTTTTTCATTGAGCATCTATTTTGAGTGATGCAATATAACAGATATGGGGATACTAAATATAAGACATTAAACTTGCTCCCAAGGGGCATGCAGTCCAGTGGAGAGATGGACACAAAAACAAATAAAAAATATGTGATGGACCATTAAGATCTCTAAGGTCAAAGTCTGGGCAGCAGATAACACTGAACGACAACAGTAAATGAGTCCTGTGGATTGGGCAAGGTATTCTGGGCAGAGGAGCCAGCAGGTGGGAAAACAGAGAGGTAACAGGTACTATGGTCCTTTTGAAACCTTTACGTAATTAAAACAGATACAAATTTTGGCAGAAAAAATGGCCACACCTGGCATATGACTCATTCGTTATAACTAGGAATCAGGCAAGGAGAGGTTTAGCAACTTCCCTGAGGTCACAGAGTGGGCAAGAAGTGGATCGTCCAATCTGCTGACGTCTTCACTTCGAGCAAACTGCCTACCCACAGATTGGTGACAGCGTTTATTTAGCTGATTTTATGTCATCTCTGTAAGGTGGTTCCTGACCACCTTTTGTTTGCCATGGAAAACCATCTGTGCACTGGGAAAGTTGCAGAGTTTTAAACAGGGGAATGAGATGGTTGGAAATGCCTTGAAGGATGCTGTCCAGGGGAGGGCAAAGCAATGGTTAGAGGACATAGCCCAGATGTCAAAAGCTCAGAATCGGGTCCATGGGAGTCGCACCTGCTAGAGATGATGAGAAAGGCACAAGAAATGTGACAGCGAAGGTGAAGAAGAGTCGAACCACCAGAGAAATCAGGCATGGAATAGCAAGGCCGTGGTTGTCAGAACGAAATCCATTCAGAAGATTCAGCATCAGACTCAACCTGTCTCAAGCTCACGTGAATCAGGTGGTTGTAGCTGTGGTTGTGTTTGTTTCCCTTTCTAGTTTTTCTATAAAGAAGATCACCCATTTTGTAAGAGTGATTTGAGCCACTGTGAGTCTGAAATTTTCTGATGTCAAGAATGTTCACAATAACGTCACATTTCTAGAGTAATTCTTCTCCTAAACTTTGAGTTCTATGAAAGCAAGAACCACACCTGCTTCCCTGTTGTATCCCCAGTACGTGTATGCCACGAAACTGATGCTCGCTCACTGCTCGTTGAGTGCATTGATGATAAATTCTGCAGTGCAAGGCCGACAAGATGCCCTGAGAGGTCAGAGGGTAGATTGATCCAGACAGTACAGTGAAAAAAACTCCATCAATGTAAGCAGGATCAATGATGATGGTGATGATGATGATGATGATGATGATGATGATAATAAAATAAATAGAAAACTTTTGTTGAATTCTTGTAAGTACCACACACTATGATAAATGTACTTTGTGTGTGTTATCTGATTTAGCACCTTTGTGGGTGCTGTTTTTACTCCCATTTTGCAGATGA
Organism: Lyroderma lyra; assembly: GCA_004026885.1. Lineage (NCBI taxonomy): Eukaryota > Metazoa > Chordata > Mammalia > Chiroptera > Megadermatidae > Lyroderma > Lyroderma lyra. The sequence goes on along the minus strand of PVJL010001935.1, from coordinate 135,692 downwards.
GGAAAATGAACCTTAGAAATGACTTGTTTAATGAGTGGCAAAGCCTGGGATTTAGGGGCAAAAAACCCATGCTCTAAACCACCTGTTGAACAAACTATGCAAATTCTATCAAAAGCAACAATTGAAGTAAGTCAATCCTTTCTTTCCTCTTAACGCTGCCACGCCTTTCACTCCTGGACTTCTCCACATCATCCTCAATACCTATGCCGAGATTTTACAGGCATGGATGCTCTCTGCCCTCCCTCCTCCCCATCCCTTCCTTCCTCTCACCCTAAGTGATGACATGCAATCCTGGTGTTGAGGTGAATGGGCTCAGGGGTTAGATTTCTAGGTCTCCATTCCAGTGGCATGATGTTTTACATTTTCCACTCCAGCCTCTCTCTCATGTAAACTGAGTCTTCATTGATCCTCCATGTCATCTCTCTAGTTCCCCACCTTCAGTCCCCCTCCACCATGCCTACAGGTTTGTGGCTAAAGGTGTGGTACGTATAGTACTTGTATGCAGAACCAGATAACAATGGGTGGGCACAGCAGCCGTCTGGGAAAATCAGCTCCTCGAGGTGGGGACTAAATGTTATTTACTTCCCATCTGCATCACCTAGTCTGCTCCCTGGCACCCAGAGGCCCTCGATAAACGTTCATTGACCTTTGACATTAAGTATGCGTGTCTGTGAGCCCTCATACTAGAAAACTCACTGCCCCTCTTATTTTCTGTGCAATACATTGAACTCTTTAATACACACACACACACACACACACACACAGAGTATTGAGTGTATCAATACATTTAACTCAGACCCATAATCGTCTTTTCCTTTCTCTTTTTGTGATTTATCTCCTTTGTAATGAACTTGTTCATTATAAATAGGGTTCTGTTGCAAAAACAAAGCTCTTATATGTATAGCAATGCAGACATGGATCTTCGTTCAACCCTTTGGTCTCAGATGAATAGCTGTACATGTCCTGTGGCTTCCACTGTAAACTATCCTTTTCTTTAAATCCGGCTCTTTCCTTTGGAAAGGCTAATATAGGTAACTCCATATAGCACGGCACTTCTGTAACACGGGATTGCTCTGACCTGGTTTGAGAATTGGGGAAAACCCTTGTAGCACATGGCATCCTAGAACACGGTTTTACTCTAACACGGTTTGAGAATTAGAGAAATCCCCAAACAGCATGGAACGTAATGAGAGCTTTTAATAATAGCAAAAGATATCTCATTTGAAAATTTTCATTCGAGCGTCGAATTTTAAAATTTATTAGAATTTTAAATCCATTTTGATCATGGAGTATTAAGTACATACATTTTAAAATTTTGTGTTTTTCTTTTTACTACACTATACATAGGTGAAAATTGCTTTAATGAAGATATTTTTCTTATAAAATTAAAATAGTATTTTTTTAAATTTGGGGAACCTAACCCATTTTTTTGTCCTAGTTCTTTGTTTTGTGAAACACGGATTAGCATAACACGGCACTTTAGGAACCGAGCAACCGTGCTGTTATATGGGGGTTACCTGTCTAACCCTCCGTGATCCAAAACAGGAAGATCCTGTGCAAACTTTCCTGCACTGAAATGGCCTGAAGCAAAGAAGCAATTACATAAGGACACATCTTGCTAGTAGATGCACAGGATGAATTGAGATGAAGCACAGATGCACCCCAGACACGGTGCAAAGCTGTGGCGGCCTGCTGCTGAGCTGCTGCGTGTGGTTCCCTGAGAAGGAGTTATCAGGGGGCCCTCTCACCACCCAGGGTGTGCACGGCCGCTAGAACAGGACACACGGTGAATGGGACTTCAGCTTTTTGCCCATTTTTCATAAAAGTGTGAATCTTCCTCGTGTTCCTTTTGATTAACAAAAACAGGTACTGAGGTAGTTCTTTCGTAAAAGCAAAATTGGCATGGTGGGAATTTTTGAAAGGCAGGGATACCTGTGTACACAAATTTAATTGCAGGTTTTGGTAATGTACTCCAATTTCACTAATACTGTGGCTAGTCTTTAAAGGAGGAGAGAAAAACTTTTTACAATAACTTGCACTCTGAATTCAAGAATGTCTCGTGTGTAATATCAATTCCCCTCGTGCCTTGGACTTCAGTTTTTTCCATTTCACCTCCAAAATTACATTGGAAACATCTGCTAAGGACTTATTTAAACAGCTAGTTAATGCTTTATAAAGCTCAGAGGTACGCCCATCTGTTCCAGGAGCATTCTCTTTTCTCAAGAGCTCTATCATATTTTTTACCTGGTGGGCATCTGGTTTTGCCTCAAAATCCTTATTCTCTTCCTGTCCATAGTATAAAACCTTACAGCAAAGTTTATCACTGATTTCTCATCTTGCTTTGCGCTGAACAAGTCGAAGAACAGGCAAGTTATTCCCTTCTTTCTCAAAATCTTACTTAAATCGTTCCATGTTGTTTAATTTTCAGAGCCCAAATTTTCCTTTGATCTTCATAACCAAAGAGAAGCCAGGATATAGTCCTAATGGGCTTAATCTCCAGCATCTTGCTGCTGTGTCTGTCTGCACTCCACTCTAGTGTCCAGAACTCAATGCAGACGCTCACATCTGCCCCTCAGGGGAATAAAAACCACGTCTTCACTAGCGAGTGCAGGCCAACTGCAATATCGCCTTCATCTTCCCTTCTTGGGTGCTTTCAGCTCTCTTGGTGATGAGGCAGGAACGAACCCCCTGTGTCTTCTGACTGAGGAAAACCCACTTCCAGATAATCACCTGGTCGCACGGAGGGCCCCTGTCTGCGCCGAGAGGGCTGGGTCTCCCCCTTCCCCTCCACCCCTTTTTGGGCAGGCAGACTCAGACATAGAAACTACCTTCTCCACACGATCTCGTCACTATTTCACTCTCTCTCCCCTGTGTCTACGTTTCTCTACGTGTTCAAAAGCAGTGAGAGAGCTCAGGAGTTACAGAACCGATTTTCAGAAGTTTCTTTTATAAACTCTGCCAGTGGAGTTGTGTTTCATATTCTTTTGGTTATCTGATACCTGATATGTAGGCCCCTCAGTTGAAATAGAGGCAGGATCAGTCGTGATTTAACTTCCAGTTACACTTTTCTAATTGCATAATTTTGTTATATGACAGCAATTCAGATGTAGTAACTTGTGTTCTGCCCTTACTAAGGAAATCAGATGGCATTCTGCAGATATTTATCTCTTACATACTCAAAGATTAATTCACCCCATTGGCTGTTTTTGTTTGTTAGTTTGTTTTGTAGGGGAATACCCACCAAGAGCTAACAACCCTCCAGATCACGATCCTATTACCGGGGTCTTTGCATTGCTTTCCCATGGTGCTCTGAGCTACTTCCCAGGGCTCTGGAATATTCTTTGCCCTGTATGCCCATCGGTATTTTTTCCTAATCATAAGAAGATTGTCATTGTGGTAGTCATTATTGTTGTTTTTGTATGTGAGGAACCTAAGAATTAAATTCCCATTTAAACTGATACTGTTTTCCTGACGTAAGAATCCCAATTACGTCAACATGCCATCTTCATTCTCTTCTGATTTTCACGGAACCTCTCTGGAAGGCAGCTGTACCATTAGTCTTCTCACTTTCACCTTATCAAGAGGAAGGGCTCCCGGGAGAAAGAGGAGGTCCCTCACACATTTCACACTGACTTATAGTTTAGAGAGGTTTAGTTTGGGCTGAAATTGGGGATTTAAGAAATGGCTTATCTAACTCAGGATTGCCTGAGAACCTGTTATGTCCCTGAGTGTCTGATTCCTTCTCAAAATAGAGCTCTTGTGTCTCAGAAACCAAACATAGTTTTCCATTTGGTCCTCAACCAAAGAAAATACTGTCAGTTCCAGTGAGTCAAATACAAGACCATCTGTGCTAGTCCATGGAAAGCAGAACCATTCAGCTGATAACGGTAGAGACATCCAGAGTGAAAAAAAGAGAAAAAGTACAGTGTTACTTCACAGTGATGTAGGCATGGCTGTTTTTGTTTATCATGAAGAAAAGAGAAGAAAAAAATAAGACTCCTTCCCATGCTGTTGAACGCACATACAGAGCGGTAGCCATATCTCTTTCCTGAACTACTGTGCCGAGAAAGCTAGCGGAAAAGCAAGTGCTAGGACAGAACTTGAAAGTTATGCTGACACTCTTTCTGTACTCTGGGGAGATTCTGGCTCAGTGGATTGAGAATTTTGCAGTTGTTTCTGCTTCTGATGATCCACACAATTTCAGGCAGGTGTTGCTTTGTGGCCCAGTTATTTCAGCTGTGAAGTAAATGGTAACAGCAGGACTGCTGGATAGTTTGCTAAGGAAATGGAGTGATCGTAGAGCGAGTTATCTGCGGGAAATACCTGCAAGGAGGCGTAACTGCCCAAGGTGAAGCTAGTTTGCATCATGTGTTTTCAAAAGGGGGGTCCACGGATGGCCATCTCTCAAGAGTATTGAGGAAAAGGAGGTGCCTGGTTTTCTTAATTGTCCTTTTTCCCCATTGGAGCCTTTTGTTTTTCTGGTTCTCAGTCAACTCTGGGATTTGTTTTCATTTCTCCTCTCGGTTATAGAAGCAGTGGAGGGCAACCTCCTCTGAATGTTAGCCAACAGCAACCTTGGCTGGCTAGCCCTCTAACTATACCAGTGAAGTTCTATTGTCAGCTCTCGCTAAAGATAGGAATTTCCGGTGACAGAACCGCATTTACAAAGGCTGAGGGCAACACTTCAGGTGTCTCAGTTGATCACTTACTCCATCTACTGTTAAGGGAGTTTAGGATCCAAGAATACCCGGGGGTACACACTTTAAGAGATGCTATCTATGTATTACTGTTCGAAGTTGAATTAAATTACAGTAAGAATGTGTAGTATGACATTCGCTCAAAAGATGGCATTAATCAAATGAATGCTAGTGTCACCAAATGACAGACAGGACAATCAAAGATAATGGCAGAAGCATGGTTGTCCTTCGAGGCCCTCCAGACCATTTGCCAGGACAATGGATAGGACGAAAAGGTACTATTGAGTTTCTCCCATGTTCTCCTGATTTCACACCCTTGTCCTTTACCTATGGGGACCATAAAGGACGTGGTGTCTCATAGAAAACCAGCTACACTGGCGGTACTTCGGGAAGAAATTGAAATGGCGTGTGTAGTGATACAAGTGGACACTTTGGTCACTGTTGCTGAAGTAATAGTTCACCTCCCCATGCCATCTGGACACTGACGGTCACCACTTTGAGCACCTCTTGTAATTGCAGAAGTCGAACATGACTTGTCTTCATCTTTTATTATGGTATATATTGATTATTACAAGTTTAATACAGTTTTCTCCTTTCTTAAAATGTGTATACATGTTTTTGGCACACTCTGTACATTGAAAAGATGGTAATGATTTCACAGGCAAGCCCTGGCAAACTCTGGAATATCCCTGCTGTCCAAATTAAAAACAGAGATTCTAATTTGCTTCACGGGTTCACGGGTCATCCTTGCTGGACTCTTTCCTGGAGATCCTTTACACTTCTCCTTTGCGTCCCGTTTCCCGGGCCAGGCATGACACACACTTCCTTGCTGCCTTTTGAAGCTCTCGAGCATCTGGAAAGTTTTCTTCTCCCTTTCACAGATCCCTTTGAAGCAACTTAGTAGCAGTACCAAGGGCATCTATTTTCCTGCGGAGCAGATGGGGATAGACAAGAGCAGAATGAACTTTCTCATGTTTTCCAGTGAGAGTCAAGTATTTCCATTCTACTTACTCCTTGTACTTTAAGCCACCAGTCTCATAAGAGATTTTTTATAATACACAAAGCAAGGCACAAAACCAAAAATCACTGAGTATAAAGAATAAGAGGGCTGTCCGGAAAGTATCCACCCATGTAATATGAAAAATAGAGGCATTTACGGCTGGATTCTCTCTGGACAGCCCTGGCCTGTTTTACAAAATTACTCCTAATTTTGAGAACCACTAAGACTTTTTCCATGAGGTGATGTGGATTGTCTCCTGACAGTGGAGTGACTTTGCTTCATCTTCTTTATGTAGCTAAACCTCCACCTTCTCCTCTAAGCTCCACAACCCAGAGTGATCACTTTCTCACCTCCCTTCCTCTCACTATCAAATACCTGGCATTTAATCATGTACTGGTTTTTGGTCCTTATCATTTTATGTTGTATTGAATATACATTATAACTTCGTGACATTTCTACAGGGATTTCTTCTTCTGGTCAGACTAAAGGTCTGACAACTATGGTGCTTTAGTCCTCTACTGGACTGTAAACCCTTGGACCAATCACATATCAACGTGTAGGTTCTTGTGGTTAGTTTCTCTAGCATCCCTGATGATCATTATCATGGATGTTAACAAAGCCAAATATGATTGCTGAAAGGGAGCACCTGAGGCACACCCAGCATACCCACACTGAAGACACGCTTACTGGTACCAGTGTAATGTGGATATGGGTCAGGAATGGGCTGCAGCATGGCCCCATGTAACCATTGTTTGGGTCCTGATATGGGATGACTGCAGACATCAGCATCAAAAGAAACACTTTAAGGACACTTGGAGCATACTTTAAGATAATAAAATATGCAATCATTGAATGCTAGACATAAACAATTAGTAACAATAACAGTACCTTATAACAAGAGCTCATTAAAAAACCCAAATAAATCAATTCACCTTGCTCAAATCCAATCAAATATACAGGCATATGAGGGCTGTCTGGAAGAAACCCAGCCATAAATGCCTGTATGTTTCATAGTACATGGCTGGATACTTTCTGGACAGCCCTAGTACATGAGTAAATGGAAGCCAGTTACACATTATGATTTAACTCCACAGATAAATGTGAAGTCATTAATGTAATGAGGAAAATTGCATGTTTGCATACCATTTATTATCCATTCTCCATGGAGGATGTGAAATCTGTGTTGCCTTTCTCATTCTCAACATAACATTTGGTTCTCTTAAATATTGTCCTAAAAGATTAGTCCGAAACTACTTTCATTGTGCATCAAGAATGTGTTAGACACAATATTGGATAATTTCAACTTCCATTTTATCTTTGAAACCATAGTCTGATATTAGATATTGTGGACCTCCATTATTTTCAGAGCAGAAAAGCAATGCCCAGGGAGGCTAAATGATTTCTCTTCACCACGCTTGGGGTATACTGGGACCAGGGTTTGATGCCAGATCTGTAAACTCCAGAATCCATTATTGCCCATTCCACCAACAAAAACACCTGGGGGAAATCACAAGTTTTCACACTGTCCGACTTTTAACGAAGATACTTTTTAAGGTGCAAAATAAGCCTTCATGGAAGCAATTGCCTTCAGTCACATACAGAAATGGACATGTCAATATCAGATTATTTTTCTAAGGCCCAAGAACGTTAACCGGTCTGGAATTTCACTCCCCTTTCTGTCCACTCCCCACCTCCCCCAACACACACCCTCTTTGCCTCACCCAGGCAGTAGAAACCTACCCAACTTTCTATTCATGTTGGTCCTGCTGAGACCCTCATCAGTCCTGCCCCTGCTTCCCACACCCCTCATGGGTCTGTTTTATGTTAAGTTATATGCATAGTTCTTAAACACAGAACAAATTTATTCTGTGAAGAAACTGACCTGGAGAGATTGCAGACAAATCAGGCACCATCATAGGTGAGGGCGAGGCAATGGGTTGGAAAAAGAATTTTGAGGGAAAGTCTGCGTAACAATGCAGAAGACATAGGGCTAGTGTCAGGGACACGGAGCCCAGGGCTCAGAAGAGTGCTGTGCTTAACTTAGTGCTCTGCTGCAACTGTCTTGAAATTCTTTATTTTACCTTTGAACTTGTGTTTTGTACGTGGAGTTCAATGGGATGACGAAGCATGAATGGGGGCACAGGAGACACACATAATGTGTATGCCACTGTTGCTTGCTGCCCCATTCAATAGTGTTTGTGATGTTCCGTGAGCACGGAATTCCCAAACGTGTGGTAGTGTAGCGAGACTCAAAGTGAAGACAAGGCCGGCGTGTTTAGTCTGTAAGTGAGCTCGCTGAGGCACCGGCGCTCCCAGGGACACGTTCTGTTCAAGTCAGAACTTTACAAATGCAGAAAAAGGGCAATTGCATTCTAAGAAACATGAGCCCCAAGGAACCCTGTTTTGACCTTTCTTATTCCTGTTACTTTCCTGTATTAGCCAAACCATCTACAATGAAAAAGAAGACAAGGGAAAGCTAGAGAAACCCATCGCTCTTTTTCTTCTCAGTCCTAACTTACTTGCCACTAAGCTAAAGGTAGAGAAGTTTGGTAGAATGTGTGTATATTGAGAACTGAAAATAAAACCGAGTATTTTTTTTTCTTATGTGCAGCATTTCCATTGTTTTGGTAAGAGTGAAAAAGCATATGCAAATACAAGCTGTGAAATAAAAAGTGTGTAATTTCAGTGATTCTGCTTAAGAGTTAAGTGCTCTTATATTTGCATTTAAAACTGGATTTACATAATATAAAAATGAATGGTAAAATATATGTTAAGCATGTAAAATTAAAACATTTCTTTTGCTTAGAACAACTTTAAATGGCAACTAAACACCAGGACAAATCAAGGGACTGAAGAAAAAGAAAAGACAACTGATATTTTGGTAACTTTAAGGCATTTTCCTGCTTTTGGAACAAGGGTCCCACATTTTCACTTGGCCCTGTGATTCATGTGGAAGGTCCAGGTAGGATGCCTTGCTTCTCCCAGGAAGGAGATTGGTGGATCCTATTCTAGAGACATTGACCAGACCCAGAAAAGAACTTCCATAGACTTAGGAGTTGACCAGTATACCATGGACTCCCCCGACTCCCTCCATGGTGATTCACTCTAGAGAGAAACCTACAAGGGTATGTGCCCTCCCCTACACACTGGATTGCCCATGGGTTTTAGGCCATTGCTGAATGAATAGATGGCCAAGGACCTGCCAACACCAAAGGAAAGCCTCAACTGTAAGGAGAGCAGCCACGTAAACATCTGAACCCTAGAGAAGAAGAGGGCATGAGAAGATTATCTGCTATGATAATGCACTTGGAACAAATGACTGAAATTCTTATATAATCAAGCACTTGAAAAAAATATCAATGATTGGTATGTAGAAAACTATGCAACTCTAAAAACGTGTGACAAAAATTGATGGTGTAGAGAAAAGTCATCAGAATGTGTACCACATGGGCTTACTCTAGACCTTGTTATAATGCAAATACTCTGTGTTGGATGAAACAGAATTGTTCTATGACTGTGTTTGGGGGACTGGGTGGGTGAAAGTAGAGTGGAGGCACTCACTGGTCATCTAGCACCAGAGGAAGTTGACAGGTGACGTTTAACACTGATACATCAAGGACTCGTAGGGCACGCACATTACTGAGGAACATGGAGATAAACTCCAGAACAACTAGACAAAGAGGCTAAAAGTCATGGATCTAAGGAGCATGGCTGGAGGGGGCGAGGGGTGAGAGAGCCACCAGGGACAGTTGTTTTACTTCATAAATGTTTTACTTCCATTTAATTTCAAAACTCTGCACATGCATTGCGTTGATATATCTTTGAAGGAAAATACTAGAAAATGAAAAGAAAAACGTATTAGTTACCTTACCAAACTTCCGGGAAGGGTGGATAGTTATGCTGGTGCAGGAGCAAGTGAAGTGTCCTGGTGAGGACCGTGCTGCTACCTCTGCCAGACAGCGCACGTTGCACTGGCACTGACGTCACTGCTGCAGTGTCACAGGACATCATTGGCAGCATGCATGCTCTCCCTTCCCTGCGTCTTTCCATCCAGCTTGGGGGGTGGCACCTGAATGGCTGAGACTAGGTAGTGAGGCCATGAACAGCAGCCAGTTTGGTGGAGGGAGCAGACCAATGGCCTTTGTGTGCAGGAGGAGAGGGGCTCCGGCTCCTGCGAAGAGTCACATAGCAAAAGCTGTGTCCTTTCTAGGAAGGAGAGTCAGATGCCAGATAGCAGGAAAGAGTATCAAGTGTACACGGTGGTCACTTCCTCATGAAAGTATAGAGCACCTTCAAATAATTTAAGTTTCTCTTTCAGGCAAATTTTGAGGGAAAGTTAAGGTTTTGAAGTCTTAAATATAGGTGAGGGTACATGATTATCTGTCATCTCTGTCTGTCTGTCTGTCTGTCCATCCATCCAGCATCATTTTTTTCTCTCTCTACCATCACTTCCCTATCAGTAAATCTACCTCTCTCACGCTGGGTACAAGGGTCGTCATTAGCAGAACAATGAAATGGCACAACAGATGCTCTGAAAAAAGTGTGTGTGTGTGTGTGTGTGTGTGTGTGTGTGTGTGTGTGTCCAGTGGAGTGATTAAAACCACAAATTTCATGGGAACCCAGAGGACTCTACAAATCCAAACAAGAAAGAGATGCAGAAGATTGCTATGTCCACAGATGAAGAAATTTACATCCCCCAGCAGAAAACGATGCCTCTCTTTAAGACTGTGAAGTATGCCCAGCACCTCCCCAAATAATTCTAGTAATGAAGCACAAAGATGGGAACACACCATGGGCTTGCCTGCAATTTCTGTAGGGAAGGGATGTGATGTTCACGACCAGACCCTGGGGTGGGCACATACGTAAGGAGAAGTCAATGCAAGAAGACTTGTCATTTCTTCAGCTAACACACAATTGGGAGTGGGGTGACAGAGGACAGTTTCAGTGTTTATATGCCATTGGTTGAGTTGGCTCATGAAATGTAAGTTCCTATTAGCTAACTTTTATTCTAGTGATTTTGGGCTTTCTGTAAATCACGAAGAGGGTTGACAGGTGCATTTGCTGCATATTTTACATATTCCCCAAAAGTTTGGCGTTGTGAGGAGCCAGGTTGAGGAGGAAAGGACTAGATATGCCAGCAACGTTGATATTCCAGGTCAACAGCCTGAAGATGGTCCAACCATGATTATTCTAGATAACGAGTGTGTTTACATATTCATATGTATTTACAGTGTTTATGTATATAGGCAAATACACACAACAGTATCTTGCATTTGAGCAAGCAAAAGAATTTCATCTCTCTATCTCTAATTCTCTAAGCTGCCCAGGTTTTTTGTGCTGTAGGATTTTCAATAAACCCTTCCACCTGGGTTTACAGTAATTCGCATTTCCTCTAGTGTGAAACCAATTCACCGCAGACCTAAGTAATTACAAATATCAGATGCAATTTTAGTTAATTGCATTTCTTGTCTGAAAGTTCTATTCATTGAAAATATAGGTTTAGGGGAGCGTATCAAGAGTTTGCATGAAGAACAAAACCCTTGCTGATAAGCTGTAGAGCGGTGGTCAGGTGAAAAAGTCAGTCTAATCTCTGCATTTAATGAAGTTGATGAAGAAAAATCATGAATTCCAATTTCTGGAGAAATATGTTCATGCTGGGCATAGAGGAAAAGAGGATTTAAACAGGTGGCCATGGTATTTGGGAAAAAAGCCCGATTGATTTTAAACTGCAATTCGGAGCGAAGAACAGAATGTTGGTACTAGCAGTGTCTGGCAGGCCCCTCAGTGGAATTTTCAGCCTTGCGAGAATCAGGCTTCGTCCCAACCCAACCGGGTTTATTTCCAAATCGGAAATCTGACAGAGCAGTGGGAAGCCGTATGCACATGGTTGTAACTCGAAACTGGCCCAAAGAGTTGTTGCCCATCCGCTGTGTTCTGGTCCGGTACTGGCTACAGGTGGTTGGGGGTGAGGTGGGAGATGGTGTATGCAAAGAAAGGCAGGGGGATGTATGATGACCTTAAAATAAGTAAGATCTACTCACCTTTAAATAAGTCAAATAGAAACATTCTGGGAAGGAAGGCATTTGATGAAGTCAAATAATCCAACTGGCTCTTCCTCCACTTTTTTTTTTCCTTTTTCTTTTCTTTGCTCTGTCTCCATTGTGACCACAAGTCTAAGTGTTCTCCTGGGGGTCTACACCGAAAAACCTAATCCCTCTTCCCCATGCTCTCTCCCCACTCTGGAAGGCAGCTGTGGTGTGGTCTGTGACTGCCTGGCTGGCAGATCAGATAGTTCCATTTCCTTCAGGCACTGCCCCTCACAGAATTTCAGCCCTTTCATCATCCTGCAATTCTCCGGGTCCGTTCACCTACCACGCTAGTGTGCACAGACTTGGCACGCCATGTCTGGGGTACAGAAGAAAATAAGGTACAGCCCCTTGCATAAAGGCGTTCTGGGGCTAGGGGGCGAGACAAATGAAAAACAATGTGTACCGTGATAAGTGCTGTAATGGGGTTATGCACGAAGCATCATGGGAGAACCTTTTTTTTTTTTTGTAAAGAAGTAAGCAAAATGCTTTAGGTAGGGTTTGACTGGTACAGAACAGGGGGGAGTTCTCCTGTCTTAGAAGTTCTAAAATGCACCCGATAGGGGGATACCTGGTGTTAGCTATGACTTTGGTCCCTTCTTTATCACACTTGTCAAAAACTTTGATGGATTCTTTCTTTTTATTAATATCTGCTTTTATTCTTATCAGTACCTTCTACTTCAAAAATATCTATTGCTTCTGGCTAGGCTTTTCCGTTTCTCGCCAGCCCTCGAATCGCTCATGCTCTGAAGTGTGTGCATTTCCCGGGCTTGAGCCCCACGCCGTGTGTGGGGGCGCACGGAGTTCGGGAATAAACGATGTATGAAGTGAGGTGTGTCCACCCTCTGCGTTCTCTCACGGACTCTCCTCAAATCCGCTCCGACAGCAGCCCTCCCCCGGATCCCACGGTCCCCGCGAAGAGGACACGTGGAGGAACTGCGCCCTGCTGACCCCGCGGCATCGCCCTGCCCTCCACAGCGACATCCCCTCCAATCAGGGCGGACGAGGGGCGCTGGCAAATGCGTGTGTGTTCCTTAGCTACGCTGCCAGCAGGAGAAACAGAGTTCCGAGGAAGACCCCTTGCCAGGCCGACTAGTTAAAACCAGACCACGATTGAGTCTAGATCTCATCATAACCTGGTGAGGTGCGTCAGTGGGCGGGGCGGGGCGCGGGGCGGGGCGCGGGGCGGGGCGCGGGGCGGGGCGCGGGGCGCGGGGCGGGGCGCGGGGCGGGGCGCGGGGCGGGGCGCGGGGCGGGGCGCGGGGCGGGGCGCGGGGCGCGGGGCGGGGCGCGGGGCGGGGCGCGCCTGCGGAAAGTCCGCCCTCTCCTCGGGCAAAGCGGCCGAGTCCAGCTCCAGCCCGGCGGCCCTCCCAGAGCCATTCGCAGGTGGGTGCGTGCTGGGCAGGTGCTTGAGAAAATGACGCAGCTCTTGGTTATTCTTGCTGTTCCCTTCTCTGCTGAGAAGCACTTTGTCTTACAGCCTTCTTTCGGGACGCAGTGATTTTACGTTCGTATATCCTCTTCCCGGTGAAAATTTGCCCCTAACAAATAGGCTGACCAGACATGCTGTTTGAAACAGGACAGAAAACAGCGGCGCTGACCCCTTTCGAATGGTACGCAGGGTCAGCCTACGGACACCTTGAATTTAGCCCAGTGAGACCAGGCTGACCAGACGTGCTGTCTGAAACGAGACGGACCGTTGGTATCCGTGCCATGTAGGATGGGGCGTCTGGGCAGCCTGCTAAGAAAGGATCTGGAGACTCTGAGATATGAATGGCTGATACCTAATATGCCACCTCACCCAGACTGACATTCCTTTTAAAGGCAACACAAAACCTTAAGTTGAAGAAACTCGGCCTGTCTTTGTAGGCGTTTCGTCCCTAGTGGTGTGGGGGCTGTCGGAGTCAGGTGAAGACCCAGACTCTAATAAGGATGGGGGCTTGGCTTGTATCTTAAATATGTGAAGATTGCTGGGTGTTTGTAAAGCAGTGGTTCTCAACGAGGGGACATTTGCCCCCAAGGGGACATGTGGCAATGTCTGGAGACGGTTTTGGTTGTCCCAACTGCGGTGGAGGCACTCCTCACTTAACGACAAGCGAGGAGCTTAGCGGTTGTGCTGTGGTGTGTCATGGCACCATAGGTTATGTATTTTTAAATAGATATCACGCAACACCACACTTATAATTGAAATATGGAGTCTTGGGTGATTGTAAACATTTCATGTAGTGAATACTAACCAAACCGACTGCAGGAATGAGACAAAAGACTGAGAAAGGGGATTCCTGAGACCCACACAGACTGAGAAAGGGGGTTCCTTGTGCTGGAGAACTGGTTATAAGTTCGAGCGGTCATTAAGTGAGGGCTGGCTGTACTGGTATCTAGTGAGTAGGGGCCAGGGATGCAGCTAAACGTCCTACAGTGTGTGCGAGTGGAACAGCCCCCCTCACAACCAAGGATTATCCAACCCAAAGTGCCAATAGTTCTGAGGTTGAGGAATCCTGCTGTAGAGTGATATCTGCAGGAGGTCCTCAATTAACATCATTGATGGGTGCTGGGAAACTGACTTTTAGGTGAAACCGATTTTGCCCTGGGCTAATTGACAGAAACAAGACTTAAGTTCCTAGGGCATATTTCTGGTCACAAAACATCACCAAACATCTAAACAAAGACCCAGAGTGCTTCTAATATTAAACATTGAAATAAATGTGAGCTATACATACATATCTTTAAGAAAAGTGAATAAAAGCAAGCCAGGCAATGAACTTCTAACCTGCTTATTCCAATTCAGGGTCATGGTGGTCAGAACCTCTGCTGGCAGCTCAGGGAGCCAGGCTGAACCCACCCTTCATTCAAACGTTGCACTCTCACCCCCCCCCCCCACACACACACACACTTACACAGACCGGGACGATGGACCCACCAACACACCTAACTGCACATCTCTGAGATGTGGGAGGAAACTGGAGTCCACGGAGAAAATTCATGCAGACACCGGGACAGCATGCATACTCCATACAGACAGCGGTGGCCCCACGCAGCAACAGATTGTTTCTTTCTCATCAATGTTATAACAAACAGCTGTTGAATGAAACAGTGTTATTTGAGGGAGGACCTGCTGTATTTGGTAATGACCCTGGCCAGTGTGCCAGCTGGAGCCTCCCTTCTCTGAATCAAGGGGCTCCCACAACCCAGCAATCAACGGTTATTGTCCCAAAGCCCAGTGTAGACAGATCTGACTTCCTTGGAAAATGCAGAAATCCAGATTTTTTACATGAAATTTCTACATTTGAAAATGCCAGCGATGAATCCAAATGAACATGTTGCGAGGGCTGCACAAAAGATGGCCATGGGCTGGACTTGGCTTCTGGGTGGCTACTTAATGAGCTCTGACCGGGACAGCCCTGCCCCGGCCAGGTAGTTGTAGGTTGTAAATCCAGGGCTGCAAGGTACGAGGGCAGGGCTCTGCTCTTCAGTGTACTATCTGCAAAGGGCATGACTGTACCTCAGGCAACAGATAAGGAGAGGTCTGTTTCAGATATGTGTGTGTGTGTAGGGGGTAGTATGGGTGCTCTAAAATTGCTCTAGGACTATTTAATATAGCTTCCCAGAACAATGTTAGCTTTTCCCCTTGTAAAAGTTTCTTGGAATCAACATGCACATTTCAGATTCTGGCCTTTTCTCTTACTCATTCAAATACCTCCCCGACAGAGTTGGTGAAAAGACCAAATAAGATCATATATATGAGAATTCATAATGTAGAATTTTCTGGCACAAAAAGAAATGCTAGTTGACCATAAATACAAAGGTAATTCTTCACTTTTTGAATGGGAGTGTAGGTATTTATTTATTTATTTTTAACTGGATAGAATTAGTGACCAGTTCCTGGGATAATGAGCTGAGTTCACTCACTTGCATTTGGAGGGTAAACACATGTTCTTTGTGTCTGGGAGGTATACTTGAGAGTTCCTTTGTCTCTCCCTGCTTTGGGGAAAAGCAAATTTGGCATGGCCTCTGAATGTCTGCCTCCCCCACACCTCTTTTAGTATGGAAGCTTTGTAAATTTGCCTTGTTAAAAACAAGCACCATCTTCATACCTACTGAAACCCAATTCTCATCCAGGGGCTACGTAGTGAACAAAGCAGGTGGTAATACCAACGGGGTAGACAGCCTGGCCCACGCAGGTACACTGGTATGGCTGCTCCGGGCAGCGAGGCTGTTGGTACAGAGCCCTTTGTATTGCGGTTCCTTCACCTCCCCCAGGCCAGCCTGAGCCATGAGAAGAACATCGCTGTCAGTGAGACAGGCCAAGTTTACCCATCTTACACAATAGTGCATTACAGGCTTTCCAAGAAGACGCCATTCAGGGTGACTCACCAGATTCAGGATGAAAAGGTTTTGATTTGCAAAAGCACTCAAGCATTTCTCTTTAGAGCTGGAGATGGCAGGGAAGGAGCTAGGTGCCTGCAGCTGCTTCACCTTTGGGCCAGGTGCACTGGCAAGCTCTCGGTGGAGCAGGGCTAACGCACCCCGCATTCACAGGCACCTTTGTCACACCCTGGGTGCTGGCGCCCGTGAAGACTTTATTTAAGGTAGAAAGGAATGACAAGGTGCTGGTAATGGTGGGGTATTGAAACGTGTGGAACTGAGTCAAGGCACGAACTGCGGGTTAATGGCAACTGACCTTGAAGTTAAAAATTTCAGGCCCTCAATTGAATTTCATTAACACAAGTAAGAGGTGATGAGAGAGAAAGCCAGGTGGAGGATTGTGTTACATAGGATGATTTCAGTGACAGATCACGGAAGATCCATCTATCATGACTTAAACTCTTCTAACTCAAAGTTTGGGCTCAGAACTGGCAGCATCACCATCACCTGGGAGCTTGTCACACTTATGGAATCCCCACGGTCCCAGCCCAGGCCTTCTGAGTCAGTGTCTACATTTTAACAAGATACATTGCTACGCGTTATACTTTGGGAAGCACATTCTTAAACAGCACTCTTTTCCCAAACCCTTTTCATCTCAGATAATAAGTAGACGAGAGGGAAGCCAGGGTTGGTTGACTCAAGGACTCAACAGTGTCAGGAAGGGCCTGGACATTTGCCATTTTTGTGCCCTGCTCTGTAAATGTGTTGACTTTTACACTCTGAGGTTTCCTCCTCTGGTCACGAGATGGCTGCAGAAGCTCCAGGCATCACCTCACACCCGAGTAAAAGGCTAAGAAAACAGAAGCTTCCTCTCACACGTGCCTTTTCAACAGCGAAGAAGCATTTTCCAGAAGCTACTTAGTAGGTTTCCCTCCTGTTATGTGTCTCCCATCTAATTGTCTAGAAGTGCCGTCACGTGCCCATCCTTAAACTAATTACTGGCAAGGGGGTTAGATGAAAGATCTTGGCTAAGGCCAATGAACATTTAACCTGTGGGACCAGGGAGAGACCTCAACTCCTGTGAAGGACATGACAATTAAATATATGAACAAAATGGGTTTCTGTAACTTGGAAGCAACAAGAATAGGAGGGGAGACCGTTGGTGGGCAAAGCAGCAACTGTGTGATGTGAGGATTCTTTTGAGGCTGTTCATGTAGATCTTGGGACAGGAGGAATTTCCTCTTGAATATCTGAGAGATTAAAAAGGAGCCTCACTGTGACTTCCCGCTGTGACTGATCCAAGAGATATTGTCCCAGTGACATACATAGCCTGGATAGTTGGTACTATAGGAAATTTGTAATGATAGAATAGTGCAATTGTAGTATTTTAGAACTGGACAGTTAGAAGGGACTTTTTAGATTATTCAGTGTAGGACTCTTACTCTATAGATGAACAAAGATTCTAAATGATCTGTGCCCTGGTAACTTATGTTGGAATGGGGAGTATAGTCTCCCTTTATGTGTTGTCATCTTGATGGAGGTAGTTCCTCCTTCCAATTTGATGTGTGGAATTTGAACGAGTAAATAATTTTACCTTTCTGGGGAACATGAATGATTATGTAGAGTGAATCACATATAGGCCATTTTAAGACCATGTAAAGAGAACTGGGATCCAATTAAGCAGGACTTAGGGTCCTAAATGCCACTAAACCATGAGACCCAGAAGGGCTTGGCTCTATCTGGTGCAGTCTGTAGGCACTTGACAAGGGTTTGCAGAACGGTTACCAGAGTGGATAACTGAAATAAGTACATCTTTCTTTATAGAGAACTGTCACATGACCTGCCTTTACCGGTAAAATTCTTATTTGGTATACAAGACTTACTCTGAATGAATGGGATAGAATCAATGGATCCTGAGTTTGCATTTACTCTTCCATACTTTTATTTCTGAGGGGCTGAAAGAGAAAAGGCAAACACCACATTCGGCTGCATTAATGAACTTACCATGCTTAGGTCAAGGGAGGCAGTCTTCACCCTGCCCTTTGTGCTGCTTCTGTCTACATTGGGGATGCTTTGTTTATTCCTAGCACTATGTTTTAAGGAGGACATTGATTAAGTATACAGTGATGGCAATGGCAATGGTGAAAAAATATAGGACCAGACATTATATTAAGCACTTCAATATTTTCTTTTCATTAAATTATCACAAAATCCCTCTGAGGTAGGCATGTCAAAAATGAGAAAACTGAAGCTCAGAAAAATTAATCAACCTAAGGACAGCTACTAAATAGTGAAACTGGGATTTGAACCCAGGACCATGTAACTCTGAAGCCCACGCCTTTAACACCATAACAGCTAATCTTATTAAGCATTCAATATATGCTCAGCGTTGTTCTAAGTGTATTATTTCATTAATCCTTACAAAAAGCCTATGAGGTGGGAAATATTTATTATTCCATTTTACAGGTAAAGAAAACCAAAACGCAGAGAGGTTGAATAACCAACCTAACTGTATTTTCACAACTACCCCTGTTAGCCCTGGGCATAAACCTGACCTCAGAGTACCAGGTCTCACCATCATGCTATTGCTTGCAGATGGTGGAGCACAATATTACATTCTATATTGCTCAAGAGAGTAGAATTAGGATTTAAAAGAATTTCCCAAGAATTAGTCTATGCCAACAATAGATTTGTCTGCCTCACCCACAAGGGAGCTAGCAAAAGGTAATAAAAAGGTAATAAACATCTCAATCAAGGACGTATGACTGAATTTATTGCATGTAACTAAAGGTAGGATTGGGTCATTTCTAAAGTCTTTTTCAAGAATAGGGTTTTGTAAGTAATTGAAGTATTTTTTAGGCAATTTTATCTTCACTGCTGGGTCACTCACTTGACTGGAAATGTGTATTTTGCAAAGGAAAGGAATAATAGAGAAAGGAAGTTTTACTTCAGGAAAGAAATTTATTTTCATGTCCTTTGTTCTCCGGCACTCCTGCCCCACCCTTGACTCTGATATGTAGACCCCTACTCTTAGAATGTACTGTAGGTGAGATTCTTTTTCACATCTGGATAGGTCAGTTTCCACACTTTCCCTTTTAAATAAGAGTTGGGCCAGTTCCTAGATATATCCACCACTTCCCCCAAACACTAACATTTGATCATTGAAATACTTGTGTCTTAAAATTAAGACCAAGAGTTGAAGATTCCCTCAACTCTTGCACAACACTTCACTGCAGAAAGTAGTTGGTTAATTTCTGCAAAATTAAGATTGTAGTCCATGGAAGCTCTGATCCATTTTGAGAAATGTGTACAAATTTCATGTTTGCCCCGAGAAACATTTTCAAATGTCTTGGTACAGTCTGGCTTCATTCTGAGGAGAAAGAGAATGACGCTTCAGCAACTTGAAACTTCACTTAGTGAAGTAATCCTGTTTTTGAAACCGTGGGCTAGAGTCAAAGGCAAGCTTCTCCAGTTAATACTGAGCACTTTTATGCACTCTCTCTCTCTCTCTATCTCCATCCCTCTCTCCTCTCCTTCTCTACCCTGTCCTCTTCCCTATCCTCCCTTCCTTCTGCCTTTTTTTTCCTCCTGCACTCTCATTCCTTCTGTTGTCTATCTTTTCACTTTGGAAACCATTGCCTTTAAAATGTTTCTATAGCAGTTAATTTTTCATGTGCCTAGTTTTATGGGTTTGTGGAGCTCCTGAAATTAAATTAATTTTTAAATGGGTTTTAATTACTAATGCTTTGGGTCATTGCCTTTAGCAAAGACAACAAAACAATTCCGGTCACCTTAGTTTGTCTCTGAGGAATGTACTTCTTTGTGCTCTTACTAAATAGAGCAGCTTTCTAACTAGAAAAGTAAATAAATAAAATAAAACTGCTACTGTATTTGAATGTTTGAATTTATTTCTCTTTCAAAAACACCCACCTTTGATTTAAGAAATAGGATTTAAAATGTGCACAAAAGGATTTTTTGGTCAATAATATCTTGCATTCTTCAAAGGGTAGAGAGGGTCCTAGTGGTACCATTATGCCATATAAATGCTGAAGCAGAGGCTAAATTATGACCAGAGGTTTGAAGACTGTGCTTAGCTCCATACAAAGTGCTTTGTACGTAACATTAGAGAAATTGGTTACTTCTCAATACAGTGTTCTCTTGTAAATTAAGAGTAATTAACTCCTAGTACAAAAAGTGAAGGAATAATGAGATAATGTTAGAAATGTCTTTTAAATTTCTACCTTTAGAGATTGAAGGTGAGTAAAACAACAACAACGACAACAAAAAACCAAAAGAACATTGCAACATCTGTGAATATTCCCCTCCCAGGAGGGAAGGCTGCTCATGTTGTTGCCAGTGGAATGTATTGTTCAATCAGGGGCCATCACTTGAGTGATTTGATAATAATAAGCTTAGATTGACTGCAGATAAAAATGGGAAGGGTTGATTAAGTCATTTAGTCCTATGACAATTTTGCAAACCAAGCGATTTTTATAAAGATTAGTCTTAAACTGAGCAGTAAATAGTCAGATAACCAAGGTTCTGGATTCCACCTACTGCAGCTTCCTCAGAAAATATTGCAGGATTTTGACTATTATTTCTGAAAATTAATATCAAACTATCTTTATCTAAATGTATGCTACTATTGTCAATGATTCCCAGGTGGTCTTTAATACCTCTTTTTTCCTTGTAGTTGAAAATGTGCTAAAATACACCTATGGTTGCCAGCTAGTTAATTCATTAATCAGTTAAATTCATTGTTTAGTACGACTGATTTAAGAATCTTTGTAAGCAGAATATTAAATCTATATCTCAATGTCCAAATATATTACTATAAAAGATAATTTAAAAAGAAACAGTTCAGAAAGAGAAAAATATTTTTTTGGTCTAGTTTCTCTCTAGAATTTACTTCTCACTCATATTTAAATATGATCCTGTTTAAATCATACAAGTATGTCTAAATGTGCAAGACCAAATAAAAATACAAGCAATTATTTATTTATTTATTTTCATTTATTTATATTTTTCAATTACATTTGACATACATTATTGTATTGGTTTCAGACATTTATATAACTTACAAAATTCTTATTCTGGTGCATCTGGTTCCCATCTGACACCGTGTGTAGTTATTACAATGTTATTGACTATGTGCCCTATGCTGCACTTCACAACCCTGTAACAATTTTGTGGCTATGAATTTGTATTTCTTGATTTCTTCACCTTCCCCCCCACCCCATGCCTCTCCTCCCATTACCTCAACAAATCTAATACCCATCTGACACCACCCATAGTTACTGCAACATTAATATATTCCCATGTTATACCCTATATCCCTTTAACTATGACTTTGTACCCACGAAACAGAACTTCCCAATCTCTTCCTCTTATTTCATCCCCTCCCCCAAACTTCCTCCTATCTGGCAACAAACCAAATGTTTTCTGTATCTATGAATCCGTTCCTGTTCTGCTTGTTTATTTTCTTCTTTGGATTTCACCTGTACGTGAAGTCAACTTGTATCTGTCTTCCTCTGTTTGACACTTCACTCAGTGCAATACCTTTCATGTCTTTTGATTGGAGCTTTTAATCCATTTAAATTGAAGGTAATTGTTGATATGTATCTATTGCCATTTTATGGTTCATATATTTGCCTCCCCCATCCCCGCAATTTTAAAGCTGTCCCTCTGACATTCCTTGTAATACTAGTTTGGTGGTGATGAACTCCTTTAGCTTTTTCTTGCCTGTGAAACTCTTTATTTGTCCTTCAATTTTGAATGATAGCTTTGCTGGGTAGAGTAATCTTGGTTGTAGGTCCTTACTTTTCATCACTTTGTTTTGTGCCACTACCTTCTGGCCTGCAAAGTTTCTGTTGAGAAATCAGCTGACAGTCTTATGGGAATGCCATTATAAGTAACTAGTTGCTTTTCTCTTGCTGCTTTTAGTATTCTTTAACCTTTGCCATTTTAATTATAGTGTGTCTTGGTGTGGGCCTATTTGGATTTGTCTTGTGTTTGGGATTCTCTGTGCTTCCTGGGCTTGTATATCTGTTTCCTTCGTCAGGTTAGAGAAGTTTTCAGTCATTGTTTCTTCAAATAGGTTCTCAGTTCCTTGCTTTCTCTCTTCTCCTGGTACTCTTATGATAGGAATGCTTTTGTGCTTGATGGTGTACCAGAGGCCCCTTAACTCCCCTCACTTTTTTGGATTCTTTTTTCTTTTTGTTGTTCTGACTGGATGTTTCCTGCCAACTTGTTTTCTAAATCACTGACTTGATCCTCTGCTCCATCTAGTTGGCTGGTGATTCCTTCTAGTGCATTCTGAATTTCAGTTACAGTATTCTTCATTTCTGACTGGTCCCTTTATATGATTTCTATGTCATTCTTTTTTAATAATTTATTTATTTATTTAATTGTTAGACTTATTGGGGTGACATTGGTTAGCAAGAATTATATAGGTTCCAGGTGTAAAATTCTACAGTGCACAATCTGTTTGTTGCATTATATGTTCACCACGCAGTGTGAGTTCTCTTTAT
The DNA here is from genome assembly GCA_004026885.1 of Lyroderma lyra. NCBI lineage: Eukaryota > Metazoa > Chordata > Mammalia > Chiroptera > Megadermatidae > Lyroderma > Lyroderma lyra. The sequence continues at coordinate 113,014 of PVJL010001935.1, read as the reverse complement.
GCTTGCTATCTCTCTGTTGAAGTTTTCTCTAAGTTCTTTGAGCGTCCTTAAAAATCATCATTTTGAGCTCTGTGTCTGATAGTTTGTTTGCCTCCATCTTGTTTAGTTCTTCTGGAATTTTCTGCTATTCTTTTATTTGAGATTCATTTTTGTTTTCTTATTTTGAATACCTGTCTGCATTTGTTTCTATGTATTAGGTAGATCTGTTACATCTCCCAGTATTGCTGGATAGCCTTATGTAGTAGGTGCCCTGTGCAACCCTGGCATTGTTTCCCTCGTCACCTGCACTGGATGCTCCTCTAGATTCTGGTTTGATGCCAGTGCTGTGCCTAGAGCTACTCAGCAGAAGTTTCAGAGCACACCAATGCCATTCACCACCAGCCTGGGGCCTGCAGACTTAAAAAGTTTTCCAAAGAAGATTGCAATGTCGGTGGGGCTGGCTTCTCACCAGACAGAGAAAGTACCTCTGGTGTTAGCAGAGTTGGGTGAGGTGGGATCCCAGTGAGTCAGCAGGGTGGAGCAAATAAAGCTCAATAGACCAATCAGGATCAGATGTGACACTGTGGAGGTGGGGCAACACAGGAAAGATGGCGCCTACCAGCTGGCTGCCTCGGAAGGAGGCGCATCCAGGAAAAGTGATGACTGTCCCCCAGCCCTCGCTCCAAAGCTACACACCTTGGCTCCCCCCCTACCCCCCCCCCCCCCCCCCCCCCACCGTATGCCTCCAATGCTCCCTGAGTCACTGACCCTCTGCCGGTGAGTACCTGTGATTGGCTGACTCTGTGTGAGCACTTGAAGTGAATGTCTGGATTTCCTAAAGCCTTCCATCCCAACCACAGTGTTTTTCACAGGCAGATGTTGTGGGGCTCCTCTTTCTAGCACCAGTGCTCTGGGATAGGGAGCCTGATGGGGAGCTGGGGTCCCTCACTCCTCTAGGGGAACCTCCGTGGCTGAGGTATTTATTCCTCCTGATTCTTTACCGCCACTGGAGGTTAGACTCCTTTCGTGTCTGCGCCCCTCCTACCAGTCTCGCTGTGGCCTCTTTTTTGTATCCTTAGTTGTAAAGCTTCTGTTCAGCTAGAATTCAGATAGTTCTCCATGTTGGTTGTTCATCAATAATTTAGTTGTAATTCTAGTGTTTTCATGCAACGAAGCAGGCACAGTGTTTACCTACTCTGCCATCTTGGATCACTTAAATTCCTACAAGCAATTATTTACTAATAACAATAATATATTATGTTTGTAATGTTTTACAGTTTCTGAAGTATTTAAACTCACTCTTCTTTATAATATCTGCTTATTTTTCTCAAAAAGTTTTTAAAAATAATTTATAAAATTGTCTTACTTTTATAATAAAAATGATCTTTCATTTATTTAGTATAGGTTGGGTTTATCCATTTAAAAATTTAAAAAGTAGATGACAGCTAAGAACATTCCTGAAACTGAAGATTCCAGGGTTGTGCTTAGATGCTGCCATGGGCAGGCATAGGTGTACACACACACACACACACACTCACACTCACACTCTCTCACTCAGCTTTTTTATCTCTGTCTTATCTGGTATTCCCAGTCAGAAATTACTTTACTCTCAAGTCCCCTTGATAACTCACATTACATGTGCATACGTGTTTTTGGTGGTTGCCCACCATTGAGGACTTTTATTTAAAGGCAAAGAGCCTAGCTAGAAGGAAAATGAATGCACAGGGGGAAAACAACTGAAGAAGGAAACACATTTGTGTAAGAGTGGGAAAGGTAAGTGACATCACTTTTAGTTATATGACTGCTTCTAAGACTTGTGTATTTTTCTCTGTTATATACAATTGAAGCTCCATGTGATTCTTGGAATTTTGGAATATATTTTGGAATAAAATTTCTTGTCCTGATTAATCTTAAATATAGATCACTATTTGAAAAAAATAGTAATAGATGACTTGTTTTCTCAAGTACACAGGAACAGTGCAATTGACCTTGGGGAACCTCAAAAAGGAAGCAGGGGAGAGGGGGCTTTGCAAGGTGAAATAAAGGTGTTGGGGAGAGCTTCTGGTTGCTGGGAGGGTGGTATGCCTGGGGAGGGCATGGACGCTTCACACCCCTTCCCCTACACCTTGCCCTATGCAGTTCCTCTATCTGGCTGTTCTGGAGTTATAGCCTTTTATAGTAAACAGATAATCTAATAAGTAAAAACAAGAGAAAGGGTTTGATAGGAACCTAGATAAACACTATTCAGACAGAGTGCTTGTGATTACTACTAAACCACAGAACCTCAGCAAAGGAGATCTCAGTTCATCTTTAATTTCATTGTCCATGCATCTTGAACAACTAAATGCACATATAGGTGCCTCCAGTGGAAATTTCTTTGCAGTTATATCTTATCATTGTTGTACCTTAGTCTCCTTATTTCAGCTACACAGACATTTTTCACTTCTCCAAACATTCACGGTTGATTGCTGCCTCAAGGCCTTTGTAAATATTATACTTTGTTGAAACATTCACCAGTAAAGGCATTGACCCAGAGCATGTTTGGTCTGCAGGAATGACCTATGATACAGCTAGTTCTACAGGTGTGGGGTGTGACACACAGGATCCTATCAGAGTCACTCACGTGGGCCACTGGGACATGCCAAGGAGAGTAGAAAGGGGATGCATGCCATTAAGGAGGGAATTTTGGTAATAACCAAGCAGCAGAGGAAGCATCAAAGGAGACAGAGAGATGGTCACAGAAATGGGCATGAGCTTAAGACAATTTCTTAGGAAAGGAGTTTTAAGCAAACATATACTACCAGTATTTGACATTGCAGGCAAGTAGAAAGCATTCGTAGGTTTTGGGGTTTTTTTTTACCCCCATTCATTCATTCATTCATTCGCTTATCTATTTTTTCATTCATTTATTTATTCTACAAATATGCATGTGTAGCTAAGTGCCAGGTGCTAATATAGAAGCGAATAAACAAACACTATTCCTGCTCCATCACGAAGCTTATATTCTTGGGGAAGAGGGAGCAGGGTGAAGAGAGAGAAGAAACAAATTAAAACTCAATATATATAATATAATCTCAGGGAGTAATAAACGCTGTGGAAACAACAAAGCAATCTAAGAAGACAGAAAGATCAGACGGTTCTACTTAGGGGAGGCCAGGAAGGGACACCTCTCTGATGGGGGATATTTAAGTGGAGAACAGAATGAAGTAAGGTCTGAGATGTTAGCAGTTGTGCTGACTGATGAGATGCTGCTGCTGCTGATGATGATGATGGTGATGATGATGAAGAAGAGGAATACTTGAAGAGGGTATTGTCAATGGTACCAAGGATGAGAGAGAGTTATAAGAAGGAGAAAGTGTCAACAGAGACGTCAAAGAATGGAAAAGTGTTCACTGGATTGTTAGATTGGACAATTAAGGAGATTAGTGACCCTAAAGAGCACAGTTGCAGTGACTCATTTGCAAAGAAAATAGACTGCAGATGATTAAGAAGTCAGAGTGAAAAGAAATGTAGAGATGCTTTGAAAGAGTTCAGCAATGGCGGAAGGGCTGGCTATGGGAGTAGCTCGACACAAAATGATGTAAAACCACTTTTCTGGGTTCATTCCCATTCAGACCACTGTTTCTCAACCTTGGTACTATGGACATTTGGGGCCCAGTGATTGTTGCGGGGGCTGGCGAGGGGACTGCCCTCTGCATTGTAGGGTGCTCAACAGCGTCTCTGGCCTTCACCTACTAGATGCCAGAATCACCCCTTCATCCAGTTGTGACAACTAGAGTTGTCTCTAAACGTTGCTGAGTGTCCCTTGGAGGCAAAATTGCCCATAGTCAAGAGTGATGCTCTAGATGCACGTGACCCACGTCTGTTTGAAATAATAGAGAACGAATGTGGAGAGAGAGAGAAGCTATTGGACAGGGAGGGTCTCAATGTGAGGAGCTAGTCAGGAAGCTCAGTGTGTTTTCCTTGCCAGTGAGAAAAACCAGAACTATAGGGACTATTAGTAAATGCTTTGTTTTATGAGTTTAGGAACTTATGTTGTCATTCCAAATTAAGAAGGGAGACTTCAAGCTGAAAATTAAAAGAAAAAAATGTATTTATTATAACAATTGTGATACCAGCATGCAAACTCTCAAGGAAAAGCAGGATTATTAAAAAGAGAAACCATTAGTGGTAAAATTAAGACAAATGACCACAGAGTTTGAACTGGAGAGTCAATCATGTGATTCAAAAAGTGCCCCTTAGCCTGGAAAGTCCTCAAATTGGGATTGAAGACAGATGTTTCTGATGTGACTCATGCATTTTCACCACTTTCTCATGGGCACAGACTGAGTTTATTTCTCTCTGTCTCCTGGTGATGTCCGTGTCTTGTTTACACAGGATGAGCCTGCCTAAGTCAAACCCAGCCCCAAGTCACGTGACACATGGTAAGCACACAGAGGCAGCCTTCTCTTTAGATAGAATGTAGTTGCAAGCTCTAGAAAAATAGACTTGATTTGGGGGTTGAGTATATGAACTTTAGATATTTGGGGATTTTTCAGAATAGGGGTGTCCAATCTTTTGGTTTCTCTGGGCCACATTGGAAAAAGAATCATCTTGGGTCACACATAAGATAACTAACACTAACGATAGCTGATGAGCTAAAAAGATAATCGCAAAAAAATCTCATAATGTTTTAAGAAAGTTTATGAATTTGTATTGAGCCACATTCAAAGCTGTCCTGGGTCGCCTGTGGCCTGCAGGCCGTGGGTTGGACACGCTTGTTCTAGAATAACCGCATTTCAGAGTTGAACACGATCGTCACAGTGCCCTTCACAAACATTTTACAATTCCTCAGGCTGCCATTCCAAGCACTGCACGTTAAAAATAAACCCAAGTTGTGTCTCTGCTAGGGAGAGAACAAATGTGAATATACTACTGGGCAACTAAGTATGTTTTCCCCCTAAATTAAAATCAAATATTAACCTGAAAAGACAGCTGGCATTTATTAAGAACCCACAACAGCGAGAGAACCAGTGGTTATTTTATGATGTGATTTCCTTAAACCCTCACGACAACTCAGTGAGCCCGGTGTTATCTCTGTATGCACGTGAGGAAAACGAGCAATTGCAAACACGACCGTACTTCCAAACGCAACAACACGGAAACAGCTGTTGTAGGTGCAGTTACCTTTGGCCATTCTCCCCTCAGTGATTTTTACCCGTCTCTGATGGGGTCTCAACTTTTTAACAGTAAATACACAAGCTGAACTGCTCTTGGACTGACAGTCCAAACAGTCTATTTTGTCCAGCCGGTCTCTACCTAGCCGTGTTAAGAGATGTGACTTTGCCCGCCTACTTCATGTCTAGCAGAATACCTTTCAGTCTTCCTAGCGGCACACTACAGAAATGACCCATCTGAGGTTCATATCAGGTGTCACTAAGAGGTCATTTTCTCTGAGATATGAAGTAAAAACTTGGGTTTGGCCATTGGCCTCCAAATGAGGAGATCGTTATGCTCTTTTAATTTAGTCAAGTTTTTGCAAGCAGGCTTATCATGTTGCAAGATTTGTGGGGATTTATTACATCCAAAAGAAAAAAAGAACTCTCAGAAAATTAATTTCTTTTAATTAACTGATTTCCAATATTGGGACCCTTTCCTTGAAATGGGTAGTTCTGGTCTAATCCACACATTTTTTTAACTTCGCGATAACTGTACTAGCTGTATATTTACATATATAGAGTATGCATATCTGCTGCTCCAAATGTTGTGTTTGTTTGCTTCCTTTTCATTTGGCTCTTAAGAGCCCAAACAACCTGCAATAACTTGCTGAGTATATTTAGTTGCAGGAAAAAGGAAGGCCTCTGATAAGCTTCACTTCTCTCAGACATTAAAAAGGGACACACTGAAGTGATTAAAAAGAAATCTGTGGATGTAAGCTTCAGGATATCCAGTGTAAAAGCATCCTGTGAGTCTCTAATCCAGCATCTCACTCAACTGAACAAGGGCTCTGTCCCCACGGCGCCTGTAGATGAAATGGTTTGGAAGACACAGTTGGGTGGGCCGGTGGGGAGAGAAGGGTGAGTGGCATCTGTGTCTGCGAGGTGGTCAGTGACAGAGGCAGCGCCCTTCCCCCCACTCCCATGGCTGTATGTGCCACTCTCCCCCTGTACAAAGACAATTTGCTTTTCATGTCGTAATGAAGAACAATGTTTAACAGACAAAGGGGCTTCTAGTTTATTATTGTGCCGTCTTTGACTAGGGCTGGATGCTGGGAAAAATGGTAATTCACAGTGTGAATGCTTCTTTTCCAGCCGTACGGGTTATGGCTGAGCGTGTACATTGTATATTGCAGATGGTACAATAGCGAACGCTGTGAGAACGAGGAAAGAATGAATTACGGCTTTTTCCCTGCTTGCTAGCCAAGGAGCCAGGAATTTCCTCACGCTGATGCTTATCTATGTCTGTGTGCGTATTGGTGATTCCTTGGCAATGTACACTGCTGGGTTCTGATAAATGATTTTGGGTTTTAGAGTGCTTAAATTAATGTATAAAATCTACCACGATGCTCTTAGAACACCTGTGTTCTCGCCTGCTCCCCCCATGTCCCCCCACCCCCCAGTAAAGTGATACAAGGCACAGGTGATGCCTCATCAACTTATTTCATGCAAATAAAAACATATTGCATGAATTCTTCTCTTTAACTACAGAATTCCCCAGACACAGTTGTGCTGATTAATGCAACAAACTTGGAGAGGGGAGAATTTGGCCCCTTTTGTCAGTTCTCTTGCTCTGAAGGGATTTGCCTTACATGTAAATCTGTTTTCAGCGGAAAAGACCTGGGAAGGTCCCTTTATTATGTAAGAAATCTGTTCCCCCACTTAGTCTTTTCTCTGTGTCACAGGACACTCAGTGATAGAGAATTGGAAAAAAAGGAAGACGAATTTCCCATGGCGACACAGGAATTGGAAACCCACACGAGGAACCATCTCAAAGAAGCCGGTGTCTTTGCTTTGAGTCAGTGTTTGTATTTTCTTATCAATAATTTCCGGGAAATGACATTGATTTGCTTTGGAAACAGTGATGGAAAAATGGTGACTGCATACCAGAATGCTTTTAGAGTTCTAAAATCCTACCGGAAAATGTCCTTGCATTCCAGCACAACTATAAACAGTACCACGCTGCATTTAGAGGGGGTGGCAAGTCCGTTTTTAAAAGCCTTTTGCAATATTATTTCTGCGGTTTTAATTTATTGAATTAAAGCCAGATTTATTCAATTAAGATAATACATTCCAAGGTTAACTGCCATTTGCTGTTCATTTAGGCAAGCTATTGTACAGTTATGTAAATTTCATGAACAGAGACACTACTTGAGTGTCTTAATTACAAGCAAGAAAATGCCATTTAAATATGAATTAAGTGGATAGTTGCCAGTATTTCCTGTTCCTGGATTTTCTGTCATCTTAAAAATCGAGGGGCTACCCCACGATCTGTACTTTGTCCTGAGATTTTTATTTTCCCTGTGAAAGAAAGACATCCTCACTACTAAATATCATTTTTAAATAGTAGGGGGAAAGGTAAAAATGTCATCTTGTGAATCCTCAATCAGAGTATCATCTGAATAAAAACATGCCAATTTTTCCCAGTTAGCCACTGACAGTCATTTTTATGTTGTTCCTGAAATTTTAAAGGATTCCAGCTTATACTGGGAGGAATAATTTGCTACATGTGCCATTGCCTCCAATTCACTGTACATGAATTTATATTTTTAAAACTACCGTCTTTTACATTTACCCATTTATAATGCATCTAAACATCCAGTTTTCAGACCCAAGTACTGATGCGCACCTCTTTGTCTTTGCTGATACAAATATTGATTTTAAATTGAGAACTGTCACTGTAGTTATATTTAGCAAAAATGACTCGTGAGCTGATACTCCGCTGATTTCTGTGAATTAATTCCCCATGCACCTTGGACTTACTGACAAATACCATTCGGTGCGGTTGTTGTGGTGGTTGTGCTGGTGGTTGGCCTCTGTATTTTTGGATGGTTCCTGGGTATAAAAATGACCGAGAGACGAGTCTGGCATTAATCAGGAAGGGAAGGATTCCTGATGAACTAATGAAAACCAGTTCCCAGCCCCTGCCCCAGGCAGACAGGGTGCACGTAGCCTGGGAATCGCTGCCCAGGCGCCCCCCCAGGTAGCTCCTGCTTGCTCCCTCCAGGAGTGAGAAGTTGCTATTCACTCAGTGCTTGCATCATCCTTTCCATCATGTTCCCACTGATACATTAAAGGAATTAATTGCTCATAATGATCTCACCATCTGTTAACGGAGGTTCATACCTACAGGCTGGTGGCATGCGGTGGTTCTATTCAGGGATCAATAGGCAATGCCGGGGCGAGCGCTTTCCCACATGGCCCGCCTTGACACGCTGAAAGGGGGAGGAGAGCCGGTGCCGGCCATCTGCTCCTTGTCTTTCTGTGCGAGACCTTGATGCGGTCCAGCACAGCTCTGATCTGACTCCAGTCCGATTGGAATGTGGCTGATCTGAGAGCCTCTCAAAGCTGTGAAAGTGAGTCAAAAGGAGATGCCCATTGTCCGGCGTGGCTGAAAGAAAATGATCACTTTAAAATTCATAACTCCCAGGTGCCTGCCATCTATTCATGGGAAAAAAAACCCTCTGAACTTCTCTTCATTAAAGAGGGAGAGAGGGGAGTCTCGCTAAAAAGAGAGACAAGGAAGTAGTTTGTGGGAATGTGCAGGGGATTTTCGGGCTACACAAATGAGGAATTTGGAATTTTTCACTTATATGAAAAGGACTGTGTAGGGAAGGAGAAACTCTTGTTTTAAGAAAAGGGTTGGGGTGCCTCCCTGGATCACTGGAGCAACGAATAAAGAACACTTTCATCTTCTCCAGGAGAATTCAAAGATCACCCTGCCTTTTCACTTTTGTTACCTGAAGCCAGGAAATTTTTCTCATTTGATTCTGGACAACATTCTTAATTCACTTCTATTTTATTCCACTGGGGTGGGAATTTAGGGAAGAATGAGAGTCTGAATTTCCTCCATAGGGTACAGGACATCAGTGGACATGGTACAATGCAAATCTATTAGGGGTTTCTCAGGAGGAGCTTATAACCTGCTGAGGTTATCTGTCAGGGGCAGAGTACTCTCTGTGCCTTGAACAACAGAAGAGCCACAAAGACATAGTAAAGAAATAAAAGGAAAATCTCTGACCAGGCATCTGATGATCTAGCTGAGTCCCAGAGCTGTGGCAACCCAGGACTGGTGGATCAACTACTCTTACCTACTGGTCATTGTAGAAAATTGATGTTGTATCAGAACCACATAGGGATTCCAAGAGGATTGCTGGATTGATTAATTGAGAGCCAAACCAAAGTACAAATAGAGAGGCCTATGTTCTGTCTCTTGAAAATCTTTTGTCTTACAGGTGATGAAGTAACATGCTCAAAATTGTAGTCCTAGAACCTGTGCTAGAACCTTAACTTACTAGCAATTATCTTTCTACCACTTCATGCTGCCTCCCTTAATGCTGGGGTTTGAAATTATTTTTTTGCTCAGTTTTCTCTAATTAAAATATAGATCAGTATTACCAACCTTAATCATTTAATGGTTCCTTTTGAAATAAATTCTGAGTTCTTACTAATAGGAAGATTATGAATACTAATATTCATCACTCACACATACCAAATAGAAAATCAACCAAGTAATAATATCAGACAAAAAATATTGCAAGAGTAGGCAGAACCTATTGGGAAACAGGGTGGTGAAATCCAGTTCTTTTGAACATCAATAACCAAGTAAAGGAGAGGGTGAGACAGGTAAGGATTGCAATGATCAGGACAGAGTCAGAAAATCACTCCCTTGACAAATGTAGAGTGGATGATGAAAAGAAGATAGGAGAATGTGGAAATAACCCAGACTTCTGCAAATGAGAGACAGCGCGCCTAATAGAATAAGTGCCGCTGGTCTTTGTTAACAAACAACAGGCCACCACCTGAACCATAATATTTTCTAGAAACTTAGATTCAGTTTATTGAGAGTCTGTTTTGCTTAACTTTTCCTCTGTGGAAGCATTACTGATTTTCAGTGCAATGGACAGGAACATAAAATTCTCTGAATAGAATTATGACACTTTGGGGTCCCCCCCAATCATTTTTGTTGTTACTGTTAAAGTCTTTGCTTAAAAATAATAATGTTCAGAGTTCTGAAGGCAGCGGAGCATTGCTTTTCACTAGTTTATCCCCAAGAGCTCAGTAAAATAAAGCCAAGTGATAGAAGTTCTGGCAGCATAGCCCAAATAAGCTCTCAATGATTGCTTGTTTTTAGAGTAGAATAAGTGAAAAAAAAGAAATTAAGGTCAATTGTAATTTTAATTCCACTAATTCAATTTGATTCTTAAAGTACTACTGGTTCGACTCTATGGTTATGTCAGATTTGGTGAAACTGCTCTTCCCCGGGAACGGTACAAGTAGACAGTTGGGACGAGAACAGCCAAAAGGGAGTGACTAACACTTTCCCAAGTATTTCCGCTTCAGTCTGGAGCACTCGAAGAAATCCAGGGATTATTCCTGGAAAAGTAAAAAAACCAAACCAAACAAAACAGTAAACCTAAAAAAGAAATGAATTAAAAGTTACCCATAATCCTACTTTTAGGGATCACTGCTGCCAAATTTTCTAAGTATACATTCAACAACAAAGAAGTCAGATCATAATATTTACATCATCTTATGTAGTATTGAAGTTGAAATGTAAAATCGCAGCTCTCTGATTATTTTGGACTTACAAACAAAAATGGCACTCTACACACGGGTCAATGTGAAAGCTTTTCACTCAGCAATCTATTGTGAACCTCTGCACTTTTCGAGACTAGACACCCAAATCCATGTTTAATGGTTTCATATATGGTTCAGGAGCTATTTGAGTAGGGGCTCTCTGAAAGTTCCGAATGTCTCAGTTCTTCTCAAGTTTGGATTCAGAATTCTACAGCAATTTCCCAGTAGAAGAACTAGTACAATTTATTCCATAGGAATGCAATTCATTAAACATTTATTTAAAAACTCATTAGTTATATTTTCCTCTCTCAATGAAATGATGGTCTTCTTCCTGTGATGCATAATTGAAAGCCTGTCGTAGGCTATATTCTCAATTATATGACTAAGAGCAATACAGTTAATGAAGATGTGCCTTGAGAATGAGGCATATGAAGGTCCCTGGTTGAAACAATGTCAATGATCACAGTAATGCACTTAAAAATAACAACAAAAACCCCAAACCAACAAACCACGAAACACCCCTGGAGTACAGTATAGAATTCAAAGGCAGTGTGTATCTTTAGTGGGTTTGGATGAAGAATGCTGTTAAAGGGAATGCCACAGAGAACAGCTGGAATACTGGTTAGTTATGATTTTGGGACTATGGTCCCTAAAGTTTCGCCTTTAAGACTCAAGTCCTTAGGACGTTCTGACTCCCAGAGGAATATAACCGTGAATGTATTTACCTCAACTTTACTTCTAATAGTTTTTTTTTCTCTCAAATGCCACCTGAGACCTGATGGCTGGCTCTCCCAAGTCTGTCCTTGTTTCTCAGGGTTTTTTTTTTTTTTCCCCACAGACTGTTAACACGGGCCAGAAGGCCCATCTTTTCTATAGATGAATGCATTTTCTTTTTGCCTTTCAAGGATCCTACAGGAAAATTTCCTCCTCTTTCAATTATTCAGTTTCTGAAAATAGTTTTTCAAACTGGCTGTGGCCATTGTGATCAATTTACATTTGCTCAATCACCTGGCTCAATTCTTGTGTTTAAAATTAATAAATAAAGATTTTAAAAGCACACAACAAAAGCAAACACATTCTAATGCTACACTACCCCCACCCTCCAATTCTCACAAAGGCAGGGCTTGTGGGGTTAGCTGATCTCTGAGTTTTACTATTTTCTCCTCTGTCTTTTCTTTTTAAAAAAAAAAAAAAAACTGCATGAAAAGTAAAAGTTTATTGGGGGCAAGAGGTTCAATGACTATTTTTCCCTCAAACAAATTAATCTTGTATAACCTGCATTATAAAGGGTGTTTTTAAAAGGAGGAGGAAATAATCATTGGGGCCTTATTTGGAACTCTTGTGGGTTTGAGTTCACATTTGCACCAGCCAGAGATTTTCAATTAGCAGTGCCTTAGAGAGCAGGGCCCCTGCCTTTGTCAGTGTCCCGTGGAAGAAGAAGAGCAAATAGATTGGAAATAGTCTTAAGGCTCAAGCTCCTGGGAAAATGTAACAGGTGTTACAGCTCAGCTGGGTGTGAGATTTATGAAAAAAAAAAAAAAAAAAAAAAAAAAAAAAAAAAAAAAAAAAAAAAAAAAAAAAAAAAAAAAAAAAAAAGCCCACTCAGACTTCGCCCATAGAATTCCGCTTTCTAGCCAGGGCTTCAAGTAGGAAGAAACTAATGACTTCATTACCATGTCAATTCTGGGAAATGCCTGGGCCAGACCTGAATCGTTAAAGGAAAGGTATAGCACTCTGGGTGACCTTACAAGATCAAACTGTTCTTTGGAGCAGCTCCGTGAGACAGAGCCATAAACCCTCAAGAACACGCCCTTTAGGAATAACACTTTGGCCGTAAAACGAGAAAGCACGAAAACACGAACAAGATAAACCCGTACAGGAAAGGAGGGAGAAGCAAACACCGAGAGCGTATTCTGTAATCATCACGGTGCTCCGTGTCCTCCGCTCTCTGAAAAGCCCCTGCTGCCCGCACTCCGTCCCTTCACCCTGTGCTGTGACACATGAAATGGCTCTTGTCGCTTTCCCAGTTCCAGTGGATTATAATTGGGGGGTGAGGTAGAAGCCAGGAATGATGTCAAATTTACGAGCAGCGGAAGGTGAAATAAATCTCTTCAGTCCTAATAGTATTTAATAGTACTAACAGTAGTAGTACTTAACTGGTAGCAATTAACAGTAAATTTTTCATTAGATAATTGCCTCTCTTATTAATCTGAAATGGAAAAAACAAAAAACAAAAAAACAACTCAGCTCCCGTGAGTCTGTCTCCTGTCCTAGTTACTGCTGCAAACAATCCTGCATAGCCATTGTGTTGCATTTTATTTTATGTTGCTACTTCGATGAAAAAAGAACTCCAGTGAAAACGCAATTTCAGGAATGTTCTCACACTCCATTTATCTCTAAATGCCAATTCCCTAGGGGGGGTCCTCCACACCCTCCTCCCATATGACTCATTTTTATTATTCTCTCACTTGCTCTGCTTTCTAGAACACCTTTGAGAAAAAAAAAAAAAAAAAAAAAAAAAGTGAAAAGACAGATTGTTCATCAGGCCAGAGCTTTAAGGGTTGTGAACATGCTTTAGAAAACCTTAGGACATCGGGGGTGGGGGTGGGGGGTGAGGGGTGGTGTCCAACCTTCTGGTTTCCCTGGGCCACACTGGAAGAAGAATTGTCTTAGGTCACACGTAATACAATACACTAACACTAACGATAGCTGATGAGCTAAAAAAATGTCCATACATAATTTTTGTAATGTTTTAAGAAAGTTTACAAATTTGTGTTGGGCCGCATTCAAAGCTGTCCTGGGCCCCATGCGGCCTATGGACCGCGGATCGGACAAGCTTGCTAGGTGCTCCCCCTACATCCCCATTCCTGAGAAAATGAACTTCACATTTAAGACTCTCATCACAATTTCTCTTATAAAGTGTGTGGCGATACCTTGTCAGTAGAGAATGTATCACCACACACTTTATGTCCTGGGGACCTTGAACCAGAGCTAGTCACGAAGAAGAAATTAGGCTGGGTTGTTCTGGCTCTATACGCCTTAACGCCAAATGGGATGACAGTGTTTAAGCAAAGTAATTTGGGGCAACATATATGGCTGGGTATGGGAAAATTGCCAATTAAGAATTTCAGTCCTCGGTTATATGGCAAGCTAAAACCAGCCCATCATTACAAATATTAATGAGGACGCACACACACACACACATATTTATATATGGCTAATTGTAGGGACCATGAAGTGGTCTATTTCATGGTCAAAACAAATTGGTTAAGATGTTTGGGACATTATTTCATGATGAGGGATTTAGATTAGAGATTAGAATCTTCCTCAAAGAAATGTTTGTTAGAGAGTATAATATATTGCTAAAGAACTTTGTTAAAGGAAATCTTGGAGACATGTACTCATAACATTTCTCTACTTTCCTTTTGTGTTTGCTTTCACCTATTTCTCTCTTTGTCATTGTAAGCAGGTATGGATGAGAAGGGGTAAAAATCTTACATGAGTGAGTTTTACCATTTATGAATTAATTTTACTGGCATTATCTCACTTAGTTCTTCACACCAGTCCCTGGTGTTACCGGAAAATGGGGTGTCCTTGTCAACCCGTTGTCCAAGTTCTTGGTATCTCGAGCAAAGAATTGAACGAGACACACACAAAAGTAAAGTGGTGAAACAGAGATAGTTTATTGAGGGGAAAGTACACTCCAGAGAGGGAGGAGCGGGCTCGAGCAGGAAAATGGCTCAGGAGCCCCGATGAACGAGGCTTTGGGGCTTTTATTCTAAGTCTTCAGGGGAGACACCTCTGGGTGTGGGGTCTCTTGATTGACAAGTTTGATTGACAAGGGGTCTGCCTTCTGACTGTGCATGCCCTTCCCAGAGTTCAGTCTGTTATGATATTAATGAACTTCTGGGCATAGGTATGATATTACAATGATGGCATAATGAGGTCCAGGTGAAATGAAGGTCGTTGTAACTCACTGCGCAGGCTGGTGGGCTTCTTGGGCCCTCTGACTTCCCTGTCTTTGTCTGGAACTTCCTCCTAGTCTGGGGCAGGGATTACAAGTGATTCAGGCATAACAATTCCAGCAGGGCGAGTCTCATGGTAGGGTGGGGGGAGTTGAGATCTCCCTATTCTATCCACCTTCCTCACATCCTCTTGAGAGACGTGATCCCCACAAATCTCCATGGGAAGCTGAGGGGCTGGAGGTCTCATCTTCTGTACCTGCTTCCTGCTGAAAATGGTCATTGTCCCTACCTATTGGGGATCCACGGAGCTCTCACCCTACCTGATCTAAAGGGGAAGGGGTCCCCAGATCCATCACGTTGAGTCCTTTGTCACGATGGGCTGGAAGCCTTGTTGGGGCACCGCTAGTATCCTGATGGTTTCTAGATTAGGAGAAAATAATTCAGTTAGTACTTTAAAGGCATTGATCAGAGAAATAGGTTTTAAAGTCCTTGTCACTAGAAAGTCTGTTGCTCGGGGTGAGGAGCCAGAGAAAATTGATAAGGAGAGCGATTAAGAAAAGGTGAAACTAAGCTAAAGAACAAGGAAAAGGGGTCTTTAGTGAAGTGGGGGGATGGCTGCTCTATGTGGCCCACATCACTGGGGGTGGGTAGATGAGGAGACCAGGCTTAGAGAGTTGCTGATACTTAAAAGCAGATCTCCTGGCAATTGATCCAGTGCTCTCAGCTTGAACTCTTGAGGGCGATCGGGTCTTTGTCACGTTCACCATGTATGTTTTTGATTCAGTCTTAAAATACTTCCTGTCACAGTTTCACACAGCAGTTTTAATGAACTCTTTGTGCTGACACTATAAGAAAAACACTTGAAAAAAATCATTTTACTTAGTATTCCTGCCTTAGACTTGGAAGCAGGGTTTTAAACTAGAAGATGGTTAGAGTTATTATGAAGGGCATCTGAGGGTTAGTGACTCATAAACCAAACAAACAAACAAACAAGTAAAGATCAGATGGAATATACAGGCTGTCTGGCTTCCAGGGACAAGGAACTAAGGGAGAGAATGGTTAGGTGGAGGAAAACGTTTGGATTACAGCAGGAAAATCCTGAAGACATCCTCCTGGGAAATCCCCCCTCCCCCTCACAGGCCATTAACACTGTATTTGCCTTCTGACTTTGCAAGGGAAAAACACGGATCCCTGAGTGCTCAGAGGAAGCTCAGGAGCGCGGAGCAATGTGAGAGGACGTTTTTGCTGAGTAAGCAGATAGCAGTCCTGCACTGAAGAGAAAAACCGTGGGAGCTTGGATACCTTCTGGAGCTGCCAAGACAGTGATGGAACTATGGATAAGCTACAGATGGGGGGAGGGGGGGGGGAAATGCCAAAAAAAAAAAAAAAAAAAAAAAAAAAAAGAGAGAGAGAGAGAGAGAAAAGACTTAAACGGACTAAAAATGTTACTCAAACCTGAGATAAAATCTGGTTCACAAAGAGATGAATGAATTAGGGTTCTAACTAAAGAACAATAATAATTGCTGTTTTTAAACAATGTTTGCAGCAGCTCTGGCACTGCTTCAGCACAAGGAGCGTAGAGATAAATAAGATACTCTCCTGCTTTGGAGGAGGGAAGGAGAGAAAGTTCGGACAACCTTAAGAATTACCTTGCAGGGTACCAGCACAAAGGATTAGCTTATTGTGTGGGGGGATGAGCTTCCGATTGGATTTTGCAGATCAGCTTGCAAAAGCTCAGCTACTGATTCTCGGGCTGAGAGACTTGAGGCTTATTTAAATGTGCAAGGAAGGAGACATTAACCAGACAGTCGTGGGAGTGGGCACCATTCCTGTTTTGCTCAGTGCTTTTGAACCAGACATGGAAACCTCTCTGTTCACGGGAACGACCATCTGAATTACTGAGTGAGCGATCCTTTCAAGACAATCACTTGACCATTTTACCAAAATGGACAGTGTCAATAGGAATTTCTTGATATTTTTACTCTTGCTAATGATGGGCTTTTAAGTAGCAAGAAGACATGCTACTGACCAATTATTAGGATTGCATTGTGATTATTTGAAGTAGGTTTGAGCCTTTTTTTTAAAAAAGGTATTACTTTTCAGCTGGCACGTTCAATCTGAGTTGGTTTTTATTTTAGAAGTTGGCAGAAGCTGGGACTGTGCTGTGTTATCATTAGATATTATGTCTAGCTGGGAATTTGGGTGACATAATAGAATCAAAGCGTTTGCCATCTATTTCCCCTTCGTGCTTATTTTATCCTCACTTGCCAATATAAATGGTAGAACAAAATCAAACTGCAGTTCTATCTCGGTATTCATTTCATTATTTGACATAACTTTTTTGTGGTTTTATATAAGCTCAGATAATGAGGCACAAAGATAAGATTGTTTCATATTTGTAGGGTACCTTTTTTTTTCAGAGTACCTTTTCTTTTGAGGGTTATAGAGCAGAGGTCTAAAAGGCTTATTAAATTTGTATTTCTCTACAGGTATCGAGCAACTTTGTTAATCCCATTTTATGGGTAGGTGAACTGAGGTGCAGAAGTTAGAAAGTTGCATCCAATATTTTAGAGCTTCTTGATTGTTTTTAGTTAGTTTCTTAAAACAACAAAAATGATTTAAACATTTTTTTCCCGAGAACTAAAAAAAAAAGTAAATTATTTTTACACATTTTAATTTTCGATGTTTTTCAACATGACAAGATGGTAAAGAAAGTGACAAGTCACAAACTCTTAGAGTAAATGTCAGTCATTAATTATTAAAAGCTGTCAGATGTTGGAGGGGCTTGAACAACTCAATATATTCACATGGTAGTGTGTATTTCCCAGGTGCTAACTGTCTCATCAGAGGTCACCCTTGTGGGTGGCACTAATGAATTGCATTCCGGGAGAATTCTCTCTATACCCCATTTCCATGAATATCATTGTCCCTCGGATATAGCCTCACAAATTGAGTTTTATGCTATTTGCTACATGAGAAGCTCTTTGTAAGTAAAGAGACTGCACAGTCCCTGACATAGAAAGTGCTAAATATGGTGTTCAAATATCTTATCATTGCAGTTGAAGCTGCTCTCTCCGTTCTGCATCTTCTAAGGTACAGGATGAGAAAACCAAGTTCCAGTGGCCCTCGCAGAATGCTGTAGCTGAATGAAAAGGGATTAAAAAGGCAATTTTACTTGGAGTTTCTGCCCCTTGTTTTCTCTTTTCTCAAGCTTGACATAAAGTTGGTCATTTTAACTGCCTCTCCAGGCAGTCTTTAATTGAGAAGCTCATGGCCTAGGAACAGGTCTCTAAACTCAATACCCATCAGAAGAAGGGAAGATACAGCTGCCCAATGGCTTGAGAACATAAATATTTCCCCAAAGTGTGGCCAGGTTAGTGGGGGAGGGGAAGACTTCCATAAAATTTCTGTGTTCACAGTATGAATGTATTCACAAGGACAAAACACTATGTTTTAAAAAGGATTACATTTTCACAATTATTTTTCCTTGTATAATGCTACTGAATGCAGTTCAATAATTTTGTGGTACGGAGTTTTGTGAATAAAAAAATAAGACATTTAAAAGCTGACCATAACAATAAAAAAATTTTTAAATGATTATTTCAATAGATGCAGAAAAGGCCTTTGATACAGTTCAACATCCATTCATTACAAAAATTCTCAATAAAATAGGTAAACATAAAAATATGTGGGATCTAAAAATGTCAAATACGTATAATAGAAGCAGAAAGTAGAGTGATAGTTATCAGAGATGGGGAGGTGGGAGAAGTTGGTTAAAGGGTATAAAGTTGTAGTCGTGCAGGATGAATTCATCTAGAGATCTAATGTATAAGATGATGACTATAGTTAATAATACTGTATTGAATATTGAAAATTTGTTAAGTAGATTTTATCTACTCTCATCACACACACCTAATGGTAACTGTGAGATTTGTTAATTAGCTTGACTATAGTAAAAAGGTTACTATGTATATTAAATTGTCGTGTTGTACTCCTTAGATGAATACAATTTTTATTTAAAAACTAGTCATATAAAGGAAATCTTTTACAACTGAGATGTTCTGTATCCAGTTGTCCTTATTTGCAGGTGCAAATATAAATACATGGTCTTTACCTGATGATTTGCTTTTCCTGGGACCTGTAGGGATAGTAATATTTCAGATGTTTGGCAAACTTACTGCTTAATTTATGTTTTACCCAAATCAACTAAGTGTTGTGTAAGTGATTTTTTTTTGAGATCAGCTTTCTAAAGTTAGTACTGAAATAATAACTCAATTTCTATGTCTAGTGGTGAATCCAGTTCTTCCATTTATTTGTGTTGTTTCCTATGTATGGTTATCTAGTGTAGATAGAAGGAAAAGACTTGTTAAAGTTTGAAAATAACAAATTCAGAAGAACAGATTCCAGAAAATAACAAACACTCATAATAATGGAAATTCAGTGCTGTTGAGCTGTGTAAAACACAAGGCTTCCATATTGAAGGAAGGAATGCTGAAATACATGTGAATTAACGTGACATTTGCCGAGGAAAAGGTTGGCAAAGAAATGACTTCCTTAGAATGTCACCTTTGATGATGAAGCATGGTCAATTTCATACATACTGTGAAACCACACCGTGTAGAGAAAGAGAGAAAGAGCATGCAACTTGCCACGGGTGACTGAGCTGCGAGTCTAGCTTTGCCCCCACTAGCTCTGTAATCCTGGAACACTATTTTTTCTGAACTCTGGAAATATAGTTTCTCTAAACCATTTTTTTCTCATCTCTAATTTGGAGGAAATAATTCCTATTCATCTCAGAGGGAATGGGGGAAACAAATATATTAAATTGTCCTATGATATAAAATGTGTTTTTATATCTACATTATTTTATGGTTCAAATTGGAGAACTAGGTACCAAAAGATGCAAGGTAATGAACGTTTGCTACTAAGTGTGGAAAAATGATTTTATTTCAGTACATTTTATAGTTTGCTTTTTTTTTCCACCTAGCAAGCAGATTTTTCTAAACTTAGTTACCAATAATTGCTTTGTATGGGTTGGAAAATGAATATCTAGTCTTCAGATTTGTAGATTTCTGTTTTCTAACAGAAAGCCATATGGGGGTGAGGAGGGCTCTTATTGGCCTGGCCTCATGAAGTCCCAGGCAGTGGGTGTATTGAGAACTGGCATACCAATGTGTGACAGCATAGAAATGTGAACAGTTTTATCCCCTCCTCAATTTAAACCTAAGTAAAAGCAACACTGTACTCCACCATGTTTCTAAGACGTTTCTGTTCTATGTCAACAGTGGGTAGGAAGGGCTCATTTTTGTGGGATCAGGTTCTTACCTCTTTCCTTCAAAATCTTAATGACATTTTTCACTTTTCTCTTCTTGTTATACTTAATCACACACTGCCCTGAATCCTAGTTATCCAAGAAACTGTCATTCCGTCCACATTAAGATGACTTTATATCATGGAGTCAGAGAATTTTATCTCTTCCACTTACCAAACCTATGGAATCTTGAGCAAGTTACTTAAATTCTTCAAGGCTCAGTTTCTTCATCTGTCAAACAGGGATAATATTTCCAAGCTCAAAAAGCTGTTGTAAGTATTAGCTTGAATAATGTATGTAAAATGTGGTACTTAGTAGTCATTTAATAAATATTAGGGTTCTCCTTAGTATTTATTTCTCCCACAGTGACTCAATCATAATAGATACTCAATAAATGTTAACTCAAAGAATGGTGGTGACTTCTAATGACCCCCATCTCTGCAATGGTAGTCTTCCATTCTTCGTTAAGAGTAGATACTTGCTGTGGGGATTTGTTTGACTATGCCCTGGCTTCTACCCTTATCGACTCCATGGGCAGCCTAGATTTGACACTTTTACTTAAGACTTCAATACCCCTGGCACCAGTGAAGCAAGACTTGGAGGAAAATGGCTGTGTCTCTTGGGCTTGGAAAACACAGCAGCAGCAGCAGTGAAAATTCCCTGAAAATGCCAAGTAAACGTTGGTAGTGAGGAAAACAAAATATACTCACTCAATGGCACTGACGATTAGAGCTAGGCTCAAGTTTGCTTGTATGAGTCTAGCTCTGGACTCACCAACCACCATGAAATATGCTCTGAATGTTTTCCAAAAGCACAGGCCCCTAACACCATTCAGGAGCGTGCATTAAGAGTTTGGAGACTTCACATATTTGCTAAGACGTGGAGCAGTCTCATGATTGGCCTCATAAAACAGGAAACACTGCTTTAAGCTTTAGGAGGGCTTATTCTCAAAACTCATGGAAACCAATGGAACTAAGTCTGCCAAAGTCGTTTTTCAAAGTAATCAACACATTTCTACAAATTTTCTCATGAATCACGAAGAGACAAGAATGGAGTCACAGTAGTAGAGCTCGCTTTGTAAGTAGAAAGTGTGGGATGGGAAATGAGATGGTAAAGTTTATGGGAAGAGTGTTACTGGTTTCCATGCCTGGAAATGTGAACAATTCATGGGATTAAGATTGTTCACATTTCTATGCTTGGGGACCTTAACTCCACAGACTTCATAAAGCCTTCTCTGACTTTTGACTTCTATTTTCCCCTCTCCAAACAGCAACAATAACAACCAACACATAAAATCTCAAGAACCTCTTCAATAGAGAGCCACAATTATTCTTAATAAAAACCAGTAGAAGAACTTTGGGAAAGTGTGAAGCCTGCTGTGATCTGACATTGTAGACCTGAGTTTGATTTTTGCATATATCATCAAAGTAGTCAGAATGATGAAGAAAAGGAGAAAGAACTCCTAATTGATGGCATTAATACATCCTGGCATTTTTTTTCTTGGTAAGTAAGGAAAAACGATCTATTTGATATCAGTAAAGTTTTTGATACCAAATAGAATGTCCCAACATAACAATTCAGTAATGACTCCCACCATCTTTACGTAGAACCAAAACTTATTCTCGCTCGCTAGTTAGGACTCTTCTGAGAATGATCAATAATGTATAATTATAACTGTTGTACAGAGAACTGTTTCTCCATTCATTTAGGCAATAACCGAATATTCTAAAGGCAAGTTCAAGGACCTGTAGTGCAACGCACCCCAAGTTTGAGGCCAAGACCCAAGTGTTAACTGTTCTTACTTGGTCACTTTTAAAAACTAGCTTAACTGTCCAATGAATGCACCTACCTGTCTGTTTTCATCAAAGCCTGCCTCAGTTGTACAGTATGTTCAACTTAATTGTCTAATGTCTAATAACAGCATTTTGCCTACTCCAAAGGGCATAAGGTGCCCTTTACTTTCCATCCCCTATTATGGCCTCATCTCCCAAGGACAGGCCCTGCTGAGAGCCTGTGACTCTGTGTAGAGTGCTTCGCCCCGATGTTCCATTCTCACAGGAGCTCCTCATCCCCTGGGGGCATCCTGCCTACATTCCTGATGCACCGCATGGCCCTCCAGCTATCCTCTATACTTGGCTCCATCTCTCTTTGGGAGCAGAGAAATACACCGTTGATTTTAAAAAGCAAAGAGCTAGTATTTCCTCTATCTCAGAGGCCTGTACCTATTATAAACCAAAGTGATTAAAGATTCTGGGGGACCAGGGAAACTTGGGTCCAGATATGACATATGTCCACTGACAAGATTTTTACAAAGTAACAAACACAGGAGAAATGGGGAATCATGATGGCAATATGTGACCCTGTGAAGCTGTCTGGCATCCTTAGGGTTATGTCTGGCAGTTACTGATTTTTTTTGTTTCCTTAAAATGGTTATGCAAAACAAGTCCTTTGTGATAGCTGAAATAACACAAAGACTGCTACATATTAATATTTTAGCAATGATAATAAAATTTAAAATCGATTGAAGAATATATCCATTTTTAATATAAATTATTAAATAACAACAGAAATCATTAACTAGCAATTTCTTATTTAATTTCCTATAATAATCAATATCTACTACTTACTTGCCCTGTTCTGTACCAAGCACATCACACATATGAACTCATTTAATATGTTTCATAAGCTCATATGGCTGCTATTATTACTCTCCTTTCTAGGGGAGGAAACTGAAGTGTATAGCGTTTAAATAAAATGCCCACAGTCTTGCCCCTAGAAAATCTGTAAGTCTGGTACCAAATTGAAGCATTACGATGGCAGAGCCTGTACTCTAAATCCCTGGGCTATTGATAACAAGGCAGTGATTCCCAAAGGGTGATTTTTGTACTAAAGGAATTTGCACTGCACAAAATATACACAGACAGGAAAATAGAAGTGTATTCCTTTGTGACTTGTCTGCCTGTAATTTTTTTTCCAGTTTTATCGAGCTGTAGTTGACATTACCTTATATTAGCTTCAACACAATGATCTGATGTATATATATGTGCATATTGCAAATGATCACCAGAGTAGGTTTGGTTACATGTCACATAGTTAACACTTTTTCTCTTTTGATGAAAACTTTTAAGGTCTACTATTTAGCAACTTTCAAATATACTAAGCAGCATGGTTAACTATAGTCACCATGCTGTACAGTACAGTTCCTGAAATTATTTATCTGATAACTAGAAATTTAGGCCCTTTGACCACCTTCACCCATTTCCCCCACACCCTTCCATCCCACCTCTGGCAACCACCAATCTACTCTCTGTTTTTATGAGGTCACTTTTTTACATCTCATGTGTAAGCGAGATCATACAGTACTAGTCTTTTTCTGTCTGACTTATTTCACTAAGCATAGTGCTGTCAAGATCCATCCATGTTTTCGCAAATGTCAGGATTTCCTTTTTCATGGCCAAATAACATTCCTCTGTGTATGTGTGTGTGTGTGTGTGTGTGTGTGTGTGTGTGCATGTGCATGTACACACACCCATCCCATTTTCTTTGTCCATTCATCTGTTGATGGATATTTAGGTTGTTTGCATATTTTACTATTGTGAATAATGTTGCAGCAAACATGAAAGCACAGATATCTCTTCCAGGTACTGATTTCATTTCCTTTGGGTATATCACCAGAAGAGGAACTGCTGGATTGCATGATAATTCTATTTTTAGTATTTTGAGGAACCTGCATATTGTTTTCCACAGTGGCTGCACCAATTTACATTCCCACCAGCAATGCGTAGGGTTCCCTTTTCTGCAAACCCTTGTCAATCTTTGTTATCTCTTGTCTTTTTTATAATAGCCATTCTAACAGGTTTTGGTTTTGATTTGCATATCCCTGGTTACCGAGCACCTTTTCATATACCTCTTGGCCATTTGGATGTCTTCTTTGGAAAAATGTATATTCAGATCCTTAGTTCATTTTTTTAAAAAAATCAGATTGTTTTTGCAGTTGAGTTGGATGGATGCTTTATATATTTTGGATATTTACCCCTCATCAAATATATGAATTGGAAATGTTTTCTTCCATTTGATAGGTTGCCTTTTCATTTTGCTGATGGTTTTCTTTGCTGTACAGAAGCTTTCTAATTTGCTATAGTCTCACATGTTTATTTTTGCTTTTGTTGCCTTTGCTTTTCGTGTGAAAACCAAAACGTCATCACCAAGACCTATGTCAAAATGTTGTTTTCTTCTCGGAGTTTTATGGTTTTCAATTTTCTGTATTCACAGAGGAATTTTAAAACTCTGGAATCGTGTTACAAAAAGCCAGTATTATTGAAGGGGGAGTGATTCATTACAACTCTCTCTTTTTCATCAAACCACCATATTTAAATACAGTATCATGTGAATAAGAAGGTAATGTTACTTGCATTAGCTGTCACATGACTCTTCTCCATGTTGGGCCACAATGCTCTGAGAAACAGATCATCAAATGTGTAGGTAAAGAAGAGCAGGGCGTCCAAATCTGGGCAGAAAGACATTTAAGTGACTGAAGCAACAGTGGCAAAGGGAAGAACCCAAGCAGTCAGAACACCATGGGAGACATTGGACACTTTGTGGAGCCTTGATTACTTCCCACCTGCTAGGATGAAAGGATTGTTCTGAAGGACAGAAAACTGCTCTTCTATCTTGATTGTGCAGGGTTTGTTTACAAATATGCTTCCTGCAGTGTTTGTTTACTCCTTTAGCTTTGTCCTCAAATTGCAGACCGAGATGGGTTCTTTTTCCTAGACATGTATTCTAAATTAACACCTTCCGTCCCCATTCGAAGTTGACTTCTATTTGTTCCAATATTCTCCGAACACCCTCACTAATCTCCCCCATGCCAGGTGGAAAAGCATACTAAAAATGGGTTTGCACTATATTTGGAAAGTATGATCTTAGTAATTGTAAGCACTTGTATCTGCTTGCATTGTTACCAGGTCACATGCCCTTTTTGTGCTACAGTTAGATGTTGGAAGAGAGCTAGGTGCTGATGTGCATGGTTGTAGCCCCTAAGCACAGGTCAGATTCTCTACCTGGAAAGTAGGAATATTCTGATTGGAAGTAAACTGGATAGAAAACATTGATTACAATGACAAAATAGCAAATACAAGTACAGTTGACCTTTGAACAATGCAGGGGTTTGAGTGCCAATTCCCCTGCTTCCCCCATCATTTGCAATAAAAAAAATTCTTGTATAAATTTTGACTCTCCTAAAATTTAACTACTGATAGTCTATGGTTAAATGGAAACCTTACCAAAATACGGAGTTAATTAACATGTATTTTGTATGTTATGTGGTTTTGTACTATATTCTTACACTAAAGTAAGCTAGAGAAAAATAATGTGGTTAAAAGTTATAAGAAAGAGAAAACATATTTAGAGTACTGCATGTATTTACTGAAAAAAGCTACATATAAGTGCACAGTTTAAACCCATGCTGTTCAGGTTCAACTTACATTCAAGTGGCCAAAATGAGTGTTTCCAGCCTATCTTAAGTACATTTTCATGGCTCACAACTGTTACCTAATCATTGTGTGTTCCCAGATGGTTGGAATTTCAGGTCAGGAAGAGAGCGGGCCATTGAAGAGATAATTTAAATAAACATCTCTCTTTCAAAGATTCCAGAATGAGAGATCGTCAGTTACCTATATATTCGTACGTGTGTGTGTGTGTGTGTGTATGGCTCATACATACATATATAATGTCTTTTAGCATGTGTACACACACACACACACACACACACACACACACACACACACACAGGGACAGCATAGAGAATATGTCTTTGAACTGAATTCTGTCATGCCCTTTTGCCTAGTCACTCTTTCCCCGATCCTGGACTAAAGGAAAATTTTTTTTTGGAGAAAGAAAAAGAAACTTTTTTTTTCCTTTGAATTCTATCAAGAATTTAATCTACTGTGAAGCAGAAAACACATTTAATTTTTTTTCTTTGAATTTCATACTATGACTATCATGAAACCATTTCTTAGTAAAGGCAAAAAATGCAGCTATATAGATATTGCATATTTTTGTCCACTGTTTTTAGATAGAAATTGAGGTAAATGTTTGGATGAAATTTGAGCACTGGCTATTTGACATGCAATGTGTTTTCCTGCTCATTAGTTTATGTGTATGCGTAGAAAGCCTGCTTCTTTCCACCATGCATGGGTGCCCTGATGTTTTGTCATATATCCTACATTTATGGAGGCCTTTTGGAAACTCTGTTAGCAGTTTGAAAGTGTGAGTTCATATTTTAAAAATTGAGATGATTTCTTCTACTTAATAACCCCCCAAATTCCTGATAACTGTTTTCTTTTGATATTCAAACTTTTCACAAAAAGCATCCAAGGAAAAAGCAAAATGCAACCAAACCAAAAATGAAAAAGAAGAACATATGCTGAGCATTTTTACAAAAATAATAAGCATGTCTGTGTTAAGAGTTTCATTACAATAAAATAGATTTTTTTCCCTTGCTGAGACACTAGCGGTTTGGGACTCCTGAATTACATTATGTTTGATAACTTCCTATTGCATTAGTGTATTCCATTTGGTTATAAAAATTTCCTGATAAAGCACCATTATTTCCGTGGCTATGAGGCAAAGTATAATCTGATTATGTAACTACTTTTATTATAACTGCCGCTAATGTGATGATATACACCCTATTATTGCAGAAATGCTTTGTGGTGTTTTCTCTTTTGAAAAAGGGCAGACAGGCTCAGAAAAAGAACAACAGAGAGACAAGGAAGATTTGAACAAATCAACAAATTATGCCCTGAAAAAGCACATCAGCCCCACAGCAGTCTAATGCAATTTTGTTCTCCTGGCTAAAGAAACAGGGCTGTTTCCTTTCTCATGTATGGGGAAGACACACCCTGTGTGTAAAATCAGAAATTACCTGTCTAGGAAGATATCCATCAATACAAGTAGACAATGACGATAAGCTCATTAGACTAGACTTCTGATTTCATTGAGATTGAGTTCACCACTAAGCCACTCAATTCCAATACATTTGTTGAGCACCTACTAATTATAAGTACTTTGCTGGATGGTGTAGATACAATGGTAAAAACACCATGCTCCCTGTTGTTAAGCAGCTCAAGTCATTTAATAATTGCAACACAATGTTGTGGGAGATGTATAAATTCATAATTATAATTCAATGTAAGAAGTGCTATAAGGGGATTCCCTGGTGGTGTAGTGGCTAGGCTTTGGTGCTCTCAATGCTGCAGCCTGGGTTCGATTCTGGGTTCGAACTATCAAAAAAAAAAGTGCTATAAAAGAGATATTGACAAGGGGTTCTGAAGGTTGAGTAGGAGTTCCAATGGATGAAACAGGAGTGTGTTGAGCAGAAGGGAGGAGGTGGTGGTTTGTAGAAATGTGTACAAAGGCATTGGGGATTGACAGGTTAAAGCCGGGTGTGAAGGACATGACTTGCTTTGGAAAATATTCTGGACTTTATTCCATGGCTTCAGGTGAGAGAGGTAGTCCCTAGAAGTGAGGGAGGTGGTCCACAAGGAGAAGCAATAATAGTTCAATTTTGTGTTTTAGAAAGATGTCCCCATGCACAGTGTGCAGGATGGACAGGAGAAATGAACAACTGGGAAGAGTGAACAGGGAGTTTGCAAGCCTACATTAAGGTTGCACACCAGATTGGAGGAATGGACAGATTTGCTGTATGTGTCTAAGCTATTAATAAAATCAATTGAATGGTTGTGAGAAAAGTGGGATTCAAGGGAACTGACTTGACTGACTAGGGATCAGGTTGGCCTCATTTATTGATAAAGGAAAATGTTGCCTAATAAGTATGTTTTGGGATGTAACTTCGGGGTCACTTCCAGAATATCCAGGTGGAGTTGCTGAGAAAGTTGCTTGATATATGCATCTGTTGCTCAAGAAAGACATGGAACTTCTGAGTTATCAGTGTAGCAGTTAGATTTGGGAAATGGATGGAATCACTGAAATGGGGTGGGGGAAGATGAGAGTGGATGATAAAGCTCTGAGAACACTGATCTTCAGGAAGCATAAGGAGAAAAACCAGTAAAGGAGACCAAGAAGCAATGGTAAAAATGGGAAGAGGGGAGAAAAGAAGAAACAGTGAACTAGTCATCTGAGGAAGAGTGCTTCCAGATGGAAGGCTCTAACTAAACAGAAACCCCTGAGAAATTAAGAAAAATAAAGATGGCAAGACTGCGGATGCAAACTACTTTTTTTCTAGAACCTTGGTAAGCAAAAGGGTGGGAGAGCTGAGCATGTATTAATATGTGTTCTGAGAAAGAGAAGAGAGTGCAGAGAATGTGTAATAAAAGGATTAGCCTTGCACATGGAGAAGGATAGGGACCGATTTGAATGTAGAGTGGAAAGGAGGTTGTGTGCTGGGATTCACATGATATTTATCTTCTCGCTATGAGACTAGTCATCCCAAGTCAGTTATATGTGAAAATTTGCCTCTGACTCACCCCAGATTAATCATCTTATGAACGTGTATCATTGTTTATCACAATTTTGAGGTGAAGGTTATGGCAATTCCAATACATTTGTTGAACAAAGTCATCACAACGTTATCACTAGCGTATGTTACAACAATAGCAGAACTCCCAAGCCCAAACCCCTTAATATATACTTATTTACGAGTTAAAAGTATTGTATCATCTTAGTGTACAAGGATAAAAAAAGTGAAACATGAATAAACAAATAACCTCATTACTTGAAGTTTTATTTTACCCAACCTTTAGCAAGAGGCCAATCACAAATAAACATGTTCCCATGAAGTTCATGGACACAACCTGTAAAATGTCCTTCCCAACGTTCACTCCATATATCTGTATCTACAGTCCTAGAGAGATATTGTGAAATGTTATGATACCCTGAAGCACTGAAAAATATTGAATTGTTTTTAAAACACCAAATTACGCTCCATTTCCTACAAAGTAAGAAAATAAAGGCTAGGCATTTAAAGAAAATTTTTCAATGGGCTTGGAATACAAAGGATTTTTTTTTGTTGACCTTAGATTAAGCAGACAATAGAATTTACTAGAACCTCTCATTTCTACCATTCTCTGAGCATTCCCGATAATTTAAATTTTGTAAGTGGAAATAGTGATTACTCGGGGTTGGTTTTTATTCTACCAAAGAGAAGCTGTGGTTGGTCACAGGTATGAGCTTTCTAGGTATAAAATGCAGAAGGGTTTTTATTCCTTAAACATGAGTCTTTTCATAAATATTACCCAATGCACTTGGAATTATTGAAACTCTTCCAATGGAAACATTATGTCATTCTATACATGGTACATAAGACAATTCTCACTTGATAAGATTTTTCTTTGGAAAATCAATGTGCTTAATTCTAGGAAACTGAAAGGCAAACCCCACTTTGTGCCACTATTTTTGCTCAGAACTGTAAGGTTGTGGTAGTTAAAATTTTTGTTTTAAGTTTAGACTTTGGATGCATAGTGATAAATAAATACTTTGGAGAAGCAATACTTACATGTGGGTATTATATTATTAGTTAGGATATTAGTTTTCATTTATATCAATTGGCAATTTTTGATATTTTTCCCTCTTAATGAATGGTTTCCAGGTAAAAGAATTACGATTGTGAAGGCATATGATATATTGAAAAGACCAGGAAATTTGAATCTAAGAAAACATGTGCATGAATGACTAAAACTCTTAAAATCTTCTGTTCCTAAATTATGAAACTAGTATAATAACACCTATCTAAATCATGAGGTTATCATATATATTAGTATTAATATACATAAAATATCAAGGACCTAGTACAGAGTATTCAATAAATGTTAGTTATTATTTTGATTATGTTAGCTCTTAATGGAACACTAAGCAACCACACAAATACTCTGTTCTAGGAGGAGAAAATTGTCTTGGGTCAAATATGTTATGATTTGGAGATACTTGCCTCTGTAAGTGTCATTCATAGGTCTTGTTTCTGGTTCTGGTTTCATCTGTGCTCTATGACATTGACAAGTTCTTCACCTCTTTGAACCTCAAAAGTTCTAATTTGTAATGCAGTATTAGTCTAAGATAAAATTCAATTGGCCTTTTTAGATTTAAAATACTATGTTTCTATATTCTTCATATTTAGCCCAAATTTTCCAATTTTGGACTATCTCTGTTGGATTATTTCTTTCAGCTATTAAAATATCACCTATATAGAAAAAGACACTTTTTCTCTCTGTGGCCAGCAATCACCCCATTTCTCCTAGCAAAATTCTTAAAAGCATTGGCTATATTGATTGCCTCTACTTCCTCACTTTTTAAAAAGTAATTTTTATTTTTCAATTACAGTTGACATACAGCATGACATTAGTTTGGGTGTATAACATAGTGATTAGACACTTACATAACTTATGACATGCATGATAACCCCAATGAATTTATACCCCCAATGAATTTGTATATAGTTATGTTATTATTGACTATTTTCCCTGTGCTGTACTTTATATCCCTGTGACTATTTTTGTAACTGGTCAAATAAATTTTAATAACATATTTGAATTAATCCAATATATCCAAAATATTATTTTAATCAATAACCAATATAAATAAATACTTTACATTCCTTTTTTGTTAATGTATAATACCTAATTCTCCATAATCTGGTGAGTATTTTACACTTAGAGAACATCTCAATTTGGAGTAGCGTATTTTGAGAGCTCAAAAGTCACAAGTAACTACTAATAGCCATCACATAGGACAGTGCAGCTTTAAATGTTGGAGGGCCCAGGGCTCAATTTTTCTATTCTCTGTACACTATACAGTCTTTCTGGGTGACTTAGGTGAGCATATATTATCTAGGAGCTGTTTCCATCATTCATTAAGTATTTACTGGATGCTTTTTATGCATCGGGTGTTTTAGGTACTAGGAGATACAAATGCGAACAAAATAGTCAGAAATCTCCACACTAATAGGGCCTATTTTCAAGGAAGAGGGAATGGACAATAAACAAGATAACTGAATTCACATTATTGCACAGTAGAAGTAAGTGCTGAGAGACAGAGGAGTGGCAGGAAAGTAGGAAGTGAAGGAGGCAAAGAAGAGTCAGATGATGTAGGGCTGCCTGTGCCCTATTGAAAGAACTTTGGCTTTTACTGTATTGAGATGGGAACCATTCATTAGAAGGCTTTATATAACTCAAGTTGTGAAGATTATTTTGGCTGCTGTTTTGAGAATCTATAGTAGAAGATGGCGGTGAGGTGGGGTGGACAATGTGAGCACATAGGGAGCTACTGTAGTAATCAAGGCTGGAGATGGCAGTAGCTTTGGTCTGTTATCAGGGAAAGTAGTAAAAAGATGTCAGATTCAGAAAGCAGAGCTTCAGGCCAGATATATAAATATGTGAATTAACAATACATATCTACTTTGTCCAACACGGTAGCCACTTGTCACATCTACCTATTTAAATTTAAGTTAATAAAAATGAAGTAAAATAAAATAAAAATTCAGCTCCTCCATCACACTAGCCTAATCTTATTTCAAGTACTCAGTGTCCACATGTGATAAGGGGCTAGTGCATTGGACAGTGCAGATAGAGAGAGAGCTTTTCTATCCTCACAGCAAGTTCTTTTGTGCAGCGTTAATGCAGATGACATTTAGAGTTCTGTCCTCCTGTCTTTCAAAGCAGCTGCCTGCTAGATGTCTCCACTGAATAATTAGATTATTCTCATAGTATTGATATATGTCAAATAAATATCATATACATAACAATGTCAGTATTCTTGAGAGCTTGATTGGAGGTTCTACCAGGGGAGAACAACTACTGGTATACCCTTGACTGAGGAATAGTCCTCTCCTCTATCAGGAAAGGTCGTCCTCTTCGACTGAAGATGAGGACACAGCTTCGGGAGGGATGCACATGGAGTGGTGAGGGAGGAAGGGGACACTCGTCTAGTCAGCCAGACCAGCCAAATCAACCTTGGCGATCAATGAGGTTATAGACGCTGCAGCCAGATCGCCCTCACGTCCTCATGGCCAGTATTCTAGGTTCTAGTCTTCAGCTCTCTGGTTCCCATCCCTCAGCCTGCTTTCACTTCATTTATTGCCGTCCTAGTAAATGGAATAACCATCCATTACAAGGTCATTCCTGATTCCTGTTTCCCTGTCACCCACTCCTTTTACTTCCAATCTATAAGCAGGTGGATTTGCTTTTATCTCCCAGACTTGTCCTGATTATGGTCGCCTCTTAGCATCTCCACTTCTCTCACATCCTCTTTCACTGGACAATTGAGATCGGTTCTAGGTTAGTGTGTTTCAACTCTTCTTGTACATTAGAATTACCTGAGAGTTTAAAACCAAAACAAAGCACGAAATGGTCTGGACTCTACTCCATGTGTGCAGAGGGTGCTTAGCTTTGTACCAGCTTCCCAGGCTAAGCCAGGGCTGAGGACCACTTTTATCCTGTCCTTCCTACCACTCCCCATTGTCCACTGTGCACGTAGGAGCTACCGTGACCTTTCCAAATAATGGATTAGGTCACGTCGTTCCCTCACTTGAAACTTTCTCGTGATCTCCCATGGCTCTGAGAAGAATCTAAAGCTCCTGATCCTACGAGGTCTAGCCCTGCCTGTTTCCCCAGCTTGATTTCGTCTTGCTGATGGCCATCGTTACCACTTTCAAGAAGTGCTCTTTTCATCTCGTCTCAACAAGCCCTTTCCTCCTCCCCCAGCCCATCCCAATCACGCTCCCTCCCCATTCCCTGTTGTTTTGTTTTGTTCAGAGATTGTATTGCTCACTGCAATAATAATATTTAATCCTTTTCTCATCTCCTGTGTATCTCCCTGACTAGAACATAAACTCCATGAGAACAAGGAACTTGGTTGTCTTTTATTTATGTATCTCTAGCACCTAGAACAGAACCTAGCAACAAAGAAATATTTTTGAATGGTCTCTTCATTTGCTTCATTTATTACAATACATATTTTTAAAGGTTCTTTTTAGAATCTTCAGAGAAAAGACATTGACAGCAATGATGATGTGAGGAGGAGGAGGATATACAGGGCAAGAGCTTTGACTTACAGAGTGCTTGCTATGTGCCAGGCACTGAGCTCACTCAATCCTGACTGTAGTCTCTGAGATGGGCACCATGCACCCATTTTACAGATGGGAACACTGGGGTTCAGAAAGGCTAAATAACTTGATTAGGGCCACTCAGGTACTTAGATGTGAGAAGCCAGACCAGAACAGGAATCTATCTGAAGCCAAGGTCATGACTCTTAAAACAAAACAAAACAAAACAAAAAATCCCAAATGTGTGGTCATGGAATAAATACTTATGGAATAAATACTTATGAAATAAATAGAATAAATGGCAGCTGGCAGATTTTCAAGACTTGTCAAACACCATTATTTTAGTTTATGAGTAGGAAAAACAATAAACATCTTTTATTCCTGTATAGCCTTTGGGCCACCACTGTGTCCCTTTTGCCACCTGTGCTGCCCTGCATTCCTCTTTTCGCCAGTTATTTGTGCAACATGTTGTTCTAGCCCGAAGAATTCCATCTCCTAGCAGCTACCAGGGTTACTTGCAGCCTCAATGATCTTCCTTTGAGAGAGAAAAATCCCCTAACTTTGTAACACAGTCCAGCGATGCATGAGAAGCCTTTGTCAAACTGCAGGGGGAAGAAAAGGAAAATAAAAACACCGTTCTCTGGAATGTCTCCTAGGACTAGTAAAAAGTGCTAATTCTGACAACAAAAATCATTTAAAAATCAAAGCACCTTTGAATTATGTTAGAAAAGAGATTAAAATGAGAAGTGAGGAAGGAAACTAATTATATTCTTGGAGGCTAACAGCATCTCATCCCCTCTAGCTCTGTTCTCCTGGTTTATGACGCCCTAGATACTCTCTCAGGGACGATTTCCCCGTGACTCACTGGCGACATGCTTTGTGTTCAGGTGGCAGGAAAAGATAGGGGGATGCATGGCTTTTCTTTATTCCCACAGATAGGCTGATGGGAAGTCAGAGTCTACCCTCCTTTCTTTAAAAAGCCCCTAAAGTGCAGTGTTTTTATTTTTAATTACTCCGATGAAAGTGCATAAGTGTGCTTACAATTTTAGACTAGACTGGACGGGCTGCATCTGAGTGCTCGAGGAGATCAAGTTCAAAGTGTCCAGGGCGCGTAGAACGCAGGCCTGTCTCCTTCCGAGCACCCCACGCACGGGAGCGCCTGCGGCCTGGACTCTCCCGGCGCCCAGCAAACTGTGGGCCTTTGGAATGCGCTCTGGGCCCGGGGAGATCTGGACGCGCTGCCTGTCCCCAGGCACGCTCGCTCCCACGTCCCCAGGCCTCCCCCGCCCCCAGGGAGGAAGCCCCGCTCATTCAGGCCTCGAGGCATTTCTGCATTCTTCTCCGGCCAGATTAGGGCCCTCTCCCGGCGCCCCTTCTCCCGGCGCCTCTGCCAGGAGCGGGGGGCGGAGCCGCGCCTGCCGGAGGCCCAGATGGCACGGCAACCCGGAGCGGGGACACTTTCTCAGGCTTTCAAAAAGAGCACTTTCTTTCCTTCCTAATATTTAGCTCCTTCAAATGCAAATGGAGAGGTTTCGCTCCAAGGTTAGCATAACAATTATGGGAAAGCTTTAAATCTGATGCGTTTGTTTACACGATGAAAGACGGGCAGGATCCCGAGGCCCCGGCCTTTCAGCAACTATTTTCTAACTAGTGAGCTGCAAGTCAATTTTAGATCACAAAGAAAACCAATTTATATTGCAGCGTGGGCTAATTTTGGAGGGAGTTCTACATTATTACCCGTTTTATTTTTAATGACGGCCACTGGAATAGTGTGGTCCCCCCCTTTTCATTGTGTAGTTTGGGGTGAGGTAATTGGTGTTAGTGATGGGCAGAAAGGTCTTCATTGTCGAGGACGATGGGAACTGGGGATGGGACCAAGGCAGGTAGAGAATTTTCCAGACTTGGTGGGGTTTTGGCACAACATGCCTAAATAGATCTTTTAGTTTGCTTGTTGAAGAAGTCCTTTTCTTCTTTTTCATTCATTCTTTCTTCTCTTTTTCTTTTCTTTTTTTTTTTTTTTTTTTGAGTCAGTTTCATTTTTTTTGGCATTCAAAAAGGGCTGTGTCGTTTTTAAGTACTGACTGAGACTTCAGGGTAGTGGCATCCTCTCGCTATAAAACCATTAATTTCTGGTCATTGACAGAACAAGGCTTGGCCCATTGGAGGTGGTTCTGGTCTGTGGAGGTGATTCTGGTCTGTGGGGATGAGGGACCCGGGACGGGGGACCACCACCAAGGCCTAATGATGAGCAAGGAAGAAATCTTAGGCTTTTTTTTTAACTTTTTCTTTTTTACTCATAAGCATTCTGGGAGACTTTCTCCAGATCCTCCGGGGGCCATCCCCTCTCCAGTCACACAGCAATGAGAGCTCTTAGATGAGGTGCTGTGAGATCTCAGCCTATTACGGTCCTTGTCACCGTGCGACCCAAGAGAGAATGAAGACCCTTGAGAACTTATTAAATTTATTGGCTTCTTTGACAATATATTGACAAATGTCTTGTAAAACTGCAACACAAAATTTATGAGTACATAGTATTTAACAATATCATCCCACTTCAGAGTATTGATTGACTACCTTAAAGGTACCATTTCTGATGTTAAGATTAAGCTACAGAACCATTCTTAAAAATCTTACAGTATTTCTACATGTGAGCTGAAATGCCTTTCCTGACAGTGGGACCAGAGCAAACATATGAGTATGAGGGCTATCTAGAAAAACTCCAGCCACAAATAACCTCTTTTTTCATATTATACATGGCTGGATGCTTCCCCGACAGCCCTCGAATATGTGCTCTTATCTGACGGGTACAAAGCAGTGGTTTTCAACTTGAGGGTGTAGCAGAATCCCTTGAGGGTTTTGCTAAAAGACAGATGGCTGTAGCTCACTCCCAGTGTGTGTGATGGAGTGGGTCTAGAGGAGAGCCTGAGAATTTCCATTTCTCACAAGTTGCTAGGAGGTGCTGATGAGGTGCTAGGAAGTTCTCAGGACCACACTTAGAAAACCACTTGCCTAACTGAATCATTCTATAATTTTGAGAGAAGTCAATGTGATAAAAGACTTTCTTTTTTACAAGAATAGCCTAGAAGAGTTCCCTGGTGGTGTAGTGGCTTAAGGCTTCAGCGCTGGCGCTGTCAACGCTGCGGCCTGGGTTCGATTCCCAGCCAGGGAGCTACCCACATATGAAAAACAAACAAACAAAAAAACAAGAATAGCCTAGAACATCGGATCCTAAGTCGTGATAGGTATACCCCCAGGGGTATGTGTGGCCGCTCAGGGGTACACAAAATATAATCAGTAATGGCAAATAAAACAAGTAAAGTAAAAACAAAAAAGTCAAAGCGTTAGTTATGGAACAAGAAACGTTAAATTTGAAACACTATTAATGGAGTCAGTTCAAAATTAGATCACATTAGTGAATGAAGATTGGTGAGGGCATGGCTATGAACGCTTCCTCCCAACCGCTCTTCTACCCATCATTGTGCACAGTTTCAGAACAGTACATTTGTGAGGTTTCTAGAACTTTCTCAAACATAAATATATCTGTAGCCAGACTATTTGATCAGTTTAGTTATTGACTGAGTACAAGTAAGTGTGTTGTCTTTAATCATGATTCTTTTCGAGTAGTTTTTTAATTTGATGTTTAAATACTTGGTCATCGTTATCAATCTTGAATTGTTGGAAATGTTGTAAAATTAAATCTGTGGTTTATATTTTTAGTGTTGTAATTTTTCTTTCCTAACTTATTACCTCATTTCCACTATTTTACATTAAGATAGGCACAGAACCAAAGTGTCAGTATTTAAAAGCAGCTGTTTTAAAAACAAGGGGTACAGTGTATAGAAATGAGTTTAAAGGGTGTACACAAGTGGAAAAAGGTTTGGAACCACTGGCCTAGAGAAAACAATACCTACTGATTGAACTATTCATACTAGGAATTAAGTAAGATTGAAGAACTGTTCTTAAATTTAAATATTTCTGTAACATAGATTTTTTAAAGCTGTTGGCATGAACTATTTAGGAACTCAAAGTAAAGTCTTCTTGAGTAATAGATGCCTTAGAAAGACACTATTTGACCGTGCTAGCCAGATGAATGTGTTCTCAGGGGGTGGTGGTATATCAGTGAAATATGTTGGTTTTCTACTGTTCAAATATAGTGAGATCCATTTGCCCCTTGGTCATTTTAGTAATCATGCCCTTTTCATAAATTACCTATACTTTGGTCTCTTCTGGAATGTTCTCTTTCTAAAACCCTCGATAGGCTCCTTCTCCTTCGTTATTAAGACCCTTCTTCAAAGGCAACCCCTGAAATAATCTTCAAGACAGGAATATTTTCATGAAACTTGAAGTGTTTTAATATGAAATTTTAGAACTTCCTCTCATTTAGCTAACCATTTAATGTAATCAAACATACATATACTCATATGTTTATATTTAGTGTCTATATTTGATCTTAGTGTCTTCAGTATGTGCATTTTTCTCCTGTTTCATTTTGAATTGAAAATCCTTGGAGTTAGAAACATTTTACTTCTGACTTTTCATAGTGCCTAGTATAGAGCCACACAGAAATAGGTGCATAAAGAAAAACAAATTATTTTGGTGGTGTATCACTAAGTGGCTTGACAACAAGTTTGGCTCTGTTTACATGTTACTAAAATACATAGATCAGGGATGTCCAATCTTTTGGCGTCACTGGGCCACATTGGAAGAAGAAGAATTGTCTTGGGCCACACATAAAATATACTAACACAAACGATAGCTGATGAGCTAAAAAGAAGGTCCGTGTGTGATTTTCACAACGTTTTAAGAAAGTTTACGAATTTGTGTTGGACTGCATTCAAAGCCATCTCGGGCTGCTTGTGGCCCCTTGGGCCACGGGTTGGACAAGCTTGATACAGATAAAAATATGTCTTTTCTACAAAGTCACATATTAGCCACTTGACCATGGACACATGTCACGCATTGAGAGACAAGCAGTAAACTTAAACTATAGGAGAAATATTTCTCATCATATTTTTGTGTGCATTAAGGAAATATATAACCCAAGAAATCACATGTAAATCAATTTGTATAATAAATGAACAACTAAAATTGATCTTTTGTTTAATAGGTATCATAACATTCTGGAGAACACTTTTCTGGGAGTCAATGGAGCTTTACCAGTACCAGTTTTGTGACATTGGGTGTTGAGGGTAGATGACAATGTTGAAATAAACTTCTTAGTATATTTCACTGACAGCTAAGCGGTAGATGATCTTTATGGTTCCGTCTGGATTGCACTTATAGCACTTGCTTTGGTTTTCTTACAGTGCTGACCCTCTCGCATGTGCGTGCATTGCTTGCACTTAATGCATACACATGCCAGAGGGACAGCATTGGTTTAAACAGGTACCTCTCTTATGATGGTATTGTCAACACCTTTAAAAATTATTGTGATCTCCTCTACATACAGTCTTCTTGGATTTGTGGAAAATGCTACACTGATTGTTTTTCATTATAAAGGAGTCAATTCCTTTGAGCAACAGCTATATCTAACTGAGCATTCAAATCATTGAGGAGACATTTAATTCAGGGATGGGGCAGATTTTCTTTACCCTTGCTGTGCTCCTGTGTCACAGCTAGCTGCTTTAGTGCCAGTAAAATGCTAAGGGCTCTGGTTTGCACTGGGCAAAGCACTGAGTGCCAAAGTCATTCCTATTAAATATTAACATCATTTACTAAGAATATAATTAGATGTAAAATAAAACAGCATATTAAATTTGTATCTTAATCACTCTCTGCTCTTTTCAGATGTTGAAAAATCATTTTCTTGGTCCTAAATATAGAGTTAAGGTTTGAAGAGCCTCAAGCTATCATCACAGAGAGGCCATAGGCATTACCACTGGCATATAAGAGATTTGAGCTTTTTGGAAGTCAAGTGAAGAGTGTAACAAGAAATGTGAATTTATGTGTATATGTGTTTATGTGTGTGTGTCTATATTGTGAGCCCAGAAATGGGAAGTGGGAAATCAGATGGGAGAAAGTGGACAATGAGAATAAATAAGGCTCCAGGGTGTTTCCTAGTTCTGAAATAAAACCATGGTTTGAATCTAATAGGTCAGTTATATATAAACACAGTGCAGAGGGCAGATATCCAGAAATAACAGATTTTACTCTCCAGAGAGAAAGGGAGAAATTAACCAAAGCAGAAGCCTTTGAAACAGGGAAACTCCATTAGATACAAATGATAAAGCTCGAATTCATTTGTTCCATTGTATATCTGTTTTATTTAACAATTCTGCTGCTGTACATTTGGGTTACTTCCATTCACTTTTCACATTACAGATAATGCTGCTATGATCATTATTGTGTGTCTTTCCTGGTGCACAGGTACCAGATGATCTCTAGGACATCTCCCTTTTCTGATGTCTATTCCACCTAGTTTCTAATTTCTGTTAACCCAAAGCTAATTCCATGTGTTTGCACAATAAAATTGTTATTTGAAGGGTATGTAGCTCTTACACTTTGCAAGCTAATGCCAAAATTGTTTTCACAAAAGCATATACTCCTACCACAGTGTAAGAGTTCCTGTTGTTCTGTGTCCTTCCCAGTGCACTGCATTGTCAGAATTCAAACTTTTGCCAACTTGAAAATGGTAAAATTTTACCTCATTTTGGTTTTTAATAAATGTAATATTTTTACCATTTTTAAGTGTACAATTCAGCAGCGTTAAGTATACAGAGGCTGTCCAGTAAGTATCCAGCCACATAGTATGAAAAATAGAGGCATTTATGGCTGGATATTTTCTAGACAGCCCTCGTATTCTCATTGTTGTAACACACATCTCCAGGACGCTTTCGTCTTGCAAAACTGAAACTCTACACCCATTAAACCACTCTCCATTTTCCTTTCATTCAAGCCCCTGGCCACCAAGCACCTTTGCACTTTCTGTCCCCATGAATGGGACTAATTATACACTCATAACGCATATAAGACAAATCATTCATTTGTCTTTTGTGTCTGAGGTCACTTAACATAAGGTCCTCAAGATTCATCTATGCTGTAGCGTGTGTCAAAGTTTCTGTCCTTTTTAACACAGAATAATATGCCACAGTATGTACATACCACATTTCATGTAGGCAGTCGCCTGTCGATGGACATTTGAACTGTTTTCACCTCTTGGCTATTGTGAATAGGGCTGCAATGAAGGTGGCCATGGCCATGCGAATCCCTCTGGAGAGCCTCCTCTCCAATCTTTTAGGTCTGTACCCAGAAGAGGCATTGCTGGATCACATGGTCATGCTATTTTTAATTTTTGAGGAAATAGCCGTACTGTTTTCCATAGTAGGTTCACCAATTTATGTTTCTGTCAACAGTGCACGTAGTTTCCCTATTTCTCCATGTCCCTGCCAACATTTGTTATTGTCTGATTTATTGATAGTAGCAATCCTAGAGTATGAGCTGGCATCTCATGGTGGTCTTAATTTGCATTTCTCAACTGATTTTACTGTTATGGAGTAACTTTTCAGATGCTTATTGACAATTTGTGTATTGCCTGTGTAGATGTGTTAATTCAAGTTCTCCCATTTTTTAAATTTAAATTTATTTAGACTAAAACAATTTTTCTTTTACCCTTTTTTCCCACCTTCTACCCTCTGCCTCTAACCACCAATCTGTTCTGTGTATCTATGAGCTTGGTTTTTTTTGTGTGTTTGGTTTCCAAAATTTTTTTAGATTCCATACATAAAAGAGATTATATGTATTTTTCTTTGTTTGACTTATTTCACTTAGCATAATTCCCTTGAGGTCCATTTATGTTGTCGAAAATGGAAAGGTTTCATTCTTTTTTATAGTGGAATTATATATATATAATATAATAATTTTATATATATATATATATGTATGTATGTATATGTGTAGGCTGTCCAAGAAAAATCCAGCCATAAATGCTTCTATTTTTCATATTACATGGTTGGATACTTTCTGTATGTATGTATGAATGTATGTATGTATGTATGTATGTATCACAATTTCTTTATCTATTTAACCATGGATGAACACAGGTTGTTTTCACATTTTGGCTATTGTAAATAATGCTGTGATGAACATGGGAATGTATACGTCTTTTTGAGTTAGTGTTTTTGTTTTCTTTGGTTAACCCAGAAGTGGAAATGTGAAATCGTGTTAGTTGTATTTTTAATTTTTTGAGAACCCTCCATACCGTTTTCCATTGTGGGTGTATGAGTTACATTCCCACCAACATTGCACAAAGGTTCCCTTTTCTCCACATCCTATCAACACTTTTTATTTCTTTTTTTTTTTTTTTTTTTTTTTTTTTTTTTTTTTTTTTTTTTTTTTTTTTTTTTTTTTTTTTTTTTTTTTTTTTTTTTTGCTTTTTGTTATGTGGGTAGCTCCCTGACAGGGAATCGAACCCAGGCTGCAGTGCTGACAGCGCCAGCGTCAAAGCCTTAAGCCACTACACCACCAGGGAACTCCCCAACACTTTTTATTTCTTGTCTGTTTGATAGTAACCATGCTAACAGATGTGAGGTGATTTCTCATTGGGACTTCGATTTGCATTTACCTGATGATTAGAGAGTCGAGCACCTTTTCATGTACATGTTAGTCACCTGTATAACTTCTTTGGAAAAAGGGTCATTCAGGTCTTCTGCCTATTTTTTAATCAGATTGTTAGGATTTTTTGCTATTGGGTTGTATGAGCTCTTTAAACATTAGCCCCTTATCAGATATCTGATTTGCAAACATTTTCTCCAATTCAGTAGGTTGCCTTTTTATTTTATTGATAGTTTCCTTTGCTACACAGACGTTTTTAGGTTTAATGAAGTCCCAGTTATTTATTTTTGCTTCTGTTGCTTTTAGTTTTAATGTCAGATTAAAATATCTCTAAGATCTATGCAAGGAATTTACCCCTATGTTTTCTTCTAGGAGCTGTTTTAATTTCAAGTCTTACATTTAAGTCTTTAATCCAATTTGAGTTCATTTTTGGAGTGTAAGACAGTGATTGAAGAGTGTTTTTTTGTATGTGTCTGCCCAATTTTTCCAACACCATTTATTGAAGAGACTATACTTTCTCCATTGTATATTCTTGATTCTTTTGTTGTAAAGTAATTCACTATATATGCATAACTATTTTTCTGGGTTCTCTATTCTGTTTCATAGATCTGTGGGTCTGTGTTTATTCTAATACCATGCTGTTTTAATTATTATGGCTTCATAATATAGTTTGAAATCAGGACGTGCAATGTCTCCGGTTTGTTCTTCTTTCTAAAGATTACTTTGGATGTTTGGCATCTTTTGTGACTTGATACAAATTTTAAAATTGTTTGTTCTATCTCTGATAAAATGCCATTGGCATTTTGATAGGGATTGCATTACATCTATAGGTTGCTTTGTTCAATATGAATATTTTGACTATATCAATTCCTCCAATCCATCATCACAGAATAGCTTTTCATTTATTTGTGTCTTCTTCAATTTGTTTTATTAGTGTCTTATAGTTTTCAATAGACAGGGCTTTAACCTCCTTGGTTTAACTTATTCCCATGTAGTTTATTCTTTTTTATGTAATTGTAAGTGAGGTTATTTTCTTAACTTCTCTGTATTTTATTTCATTAGTGAATAGAAATGCAATGAATTTTTGTGTATTGATTTGTATCCTGCAACTTCCTTAATTTGTTTATTAGTTCTAACCATTTTTTGAGGAAGTCCTTAGGTTTTTCTATATATAAAACATCATCTTATCTGCAAATAGTGACAGTTTTACTTTTTCTTTTCCAATTAGGATATTTTGTATTTTTTCTTACCTGATTACTCTGGGAAGGACTTCCAATATTGTTGAATAAAAGCAGTGAGAGTGGCCACCCTTGTCTTATTCCCGACCTTAGAGGAAAAGCTCCCAGCTTTTTCACCATTGAGAATGAAATTAACTGTGGTCTTGTCATATATGGCCTTTATGATGTTGGGGTATATGCCATCTATACCTTCTTTGTTGAGAATTTTTATCATAAATAGGTTTTAAATTTGTCAATGCCTTTTCTGCATTCTCTTTGAAAGCATGTCTATTTAAATACCTGACCTAATTTTTAGTCAGGCTATTTGTTTTGTTTTTGTTGTTGTTGACATATAGGAGCTCTTTATATATTCTTGATATTAACTTCTTATCAGATATATGGTTTGCA
Source organism: Lyroderma lyra (assembly GCA_004026885.1). NCBI lineage: Eukaryota > Metazoa > Chordata > Mammalia > Chiroptera > Megadermatidae > Lyroderma > Lyroderma lyra. The sequence continues at coordinate 69,755 of PVJL010001935.1, read as the reverse complement.
AATATTTTTTCCCATTCTACAGCATATCTTCGCATTTTGTTGATTGTTTTATTTGATGATGAAGTTTTTAACTTTGGTGTAGTCCAACATGTCTAGTTTTTACTTTTTTTACTCTTGCTTTTGGTGTAAAATTGGCATTTTTAAATGAACGCATTTGTTATGTTAAGGAATATTGTGTACCTGTATTCATGAATGAGATTGGCCTTTAATTTGCCTTTCTAATACTTTTTCTTTCCCGACTTCATAGTAAAAATATTCTCATCTCATAAAATGACGTGGGGGGTTGTTTTCTCCTTTTATAGTTTCTGAAATATTATTTGTAAGATTGGAATTATCTGTTCTAGAATAATGAATGGATTTTTCCTGGGCCTGGTGTTGATTTTTGTGAATATTTTAAACTACTGATTGAATGTCTTTAATAATTTTAAAACTATTCAAGTGGTCTATTTTTTTTTCTTGAGTTCATTTGGCAAGATATAAATAAATAAATAAATAAATAAATAAATAAATAAATAAATAACTAGGACTTCATCAAACCTAAAAACTTCTGTGTGGCAAAGGAAACTATCAATAAAATAAAAAGGCAACCTACTGAATTGGAGAAAATGTTTGCAAATCAGATATCTGATAAGGGGCTAATGTTTATATATATATATATATATATTTAAGAACCTATTGCAACATTTTTGGTAGCATGAAGTAGATAATATTCTTTTAGAATTTTTTAATATTTGCAGCACTTGGAGTTATACACCCTTTCCATTTCCATATTGTTTATTCGTATGCTCTCTCTTTTATTAACAAAGCTCGCCAGAGGTTTGTCAATTTAATTAGTCTTTTCTAAAAGGTCAGCTTGTGTCTATGGTCCTTTATCATATGTTTTTTCCTCCTAGTTTATGAATTTCTGCTTTTATTTTTATTACTTCCTTTCATATTCTTTATTTGAATCCTTCCTATTTTTAAAAACCTCTTAATTATTTGCTTAGTTTAGTATATTTCAGTCTTTCCTACCTTGTAATAGAGACGTTGAATGAATTAATTTTTTCCTAAATATCATTTTACTGGCATTCCTGAGTTACTTAAAAGCATACCAGGGTGCCAAAAAAATGTATACACATTTTAAGCAACGTGATGTGTTTGAGTTTCTCCCACGTTCTCTTGATTTAACACCCTTGACTTGTATCTGTGGGGGACCTTAAACAATGTGGTGTACCGTAGAAAACTGGCTACACTGGCGGTACTTGGGGAGGAAAATGAGATGGCATGCTCAGTGATACAAGTGGGCACTTTGGTCAATGTAGCTCAAGCAGTAGTTCACCGTAATCAGAAGTTGTCTGGACGCTGATAGTAACCACTTTGAGCATCTTTTGTAATTGCACATGTCAAACATGACGTGTATTCATCTTTTGTTATTGGTATATATTGAGTATTACAATTTTAATATAGTGTTTTCCTTTCTTAAAATATATATACATTTTTGGCACCATCTGCTTTTTTATTTTCTAAGCATGTGAGAATTTAAATAAGTTTTCTGTTAGTACTGGTTTTTGTGATTATTGATTATTGTATGTTCATGAAAAACATTTTATATTTTTGCAATTGATCCACACATAGTTTAAGAAAATGTGTATTTTCCCATTTTTAGGAATAGTTTTATATAATTCATAACGTTGAGGCTACTATTTGTGTTCTGTATTCTTACCATTTCTTGTCTATTAATGAAGAAGGTGTTTTAAAATCTCTGTAATGACAGATTTGTAAACTTACCATTATAGTTTCCTCAATTTTCATTATATAGATTTTGAAACTATATTTTTGTATGTCGAAGTTTAAATTATTATCTCCTGGTGAATTGAAACTTTAGTACTGTTGTGTTTACTTTATGTATAGAAAATTTTTTGTCTTAAAGAATGTATGTAGTTCTGACATTAATACAGCCCATTTTTCTGTTGTCCTATGTAAACTACATATATCTAAATTTTTAAAATTTCAATCTGAAACACCTTGACTTTTAACACGGTGTTCATTCCATTTGAACTATTTGAGATTAATGATACATTTGGATTTATTTCAAATATATTACTGTGTATCTTCTATTTATTTCATTTTTACTCTGGTATTTTCTTTTGATTTTAGTGCTTAACTTAATGATCTTAAATTAATCTCTCTCTCATCCATCAATGTAGTGATCTTAGAATACTTGAACTCCTATTATTTTTCTACAGCCTCATTTGCTGTTATTTTCCAGTATTTTTTCCTTACAAACCCCACAAAATAGATATTATAGTTTTATACATTTAATGTTTAAGAAAAAGTTTACTCATGTTTTGTACTTTCTTTTCTTGAGTTTCTCACCTTTCTTGTCTTTCATACTTTCTTTTTGGCTCATTTTATTTTTCCTAAATTAAATCCTACAAGTGTGTTTTTATTGAGCCTTTATTTATTAATAGTACAAACTCAATGTTTGTTTGATATCTTTATTTTGTCCATGTTCTGAAGTTATCATTTTATTGTATGTAGAGTTCTAGCTTGACGATTATTTTTCCTTAGCACTTTTTTATATTATTTTACTCTTTTCTGTTTTTTTTTTATTAAAATCTGTTGTATGTCTAATTTTTATTTTTGTTAACTTGCCTCTGGCTTCTTTTAACTTTTTTTTCTTTGATGCTGGGCAGATTTTTCCATTATGTTTTGAATTTCTATTTATTTATTCTGTTTGGGGTATATTGGGAATCTGAGAATTTGTATTTTTTCTTAATTCTAAAACAAACCTTAGTCAATATTTCTTGGAATATTATCTCTTCCCCATTCTTCCTCTTGTTTCCTCCTAGTATGTTAATTAATGAATATTATGTTATCTCTTTTTATTGCCCATTCCCTTAGCTAGATCTTCCATGTTTTCTTTTTCTTTATTTCTCAGGGCCTCATTCTTTATAATTTCTCTAAGTTTATCTTCCAGTGTGTTAATTTTGTCTTCAGCTTTGTCTTTACAGTGTTTAACTGGTTTATTAAACATTTAATTTCAATTATTATATATTTTATTTCTATAATATCTATATGATTATTTTTCAATATAGATAAAAATCACACGATGACAAAACCATTTCATAATTTTCTAAATATATTATTGCTATTGTTTTCATTTAGGAGTATAAGGAGCTATGACAGTTTGTTTTCAAGTATTATCAAGAGGGCCCTTAAGAATCTCAAATGCAGCTGAAAAAAATAAAATTTGTCCCAATTTACTGACCACACAACAATGCATTTAGTACTCTTACTTGGCCAGGGAAAATCAGGTCCCTATTCTAATTCTGAGAATAAAATTTTTATCTTGATTTCTTTTTTTACCCTATTTCACTTACAAAGTTTTATTTTTGGTATACTTAATGGGTAGAATGAAAGAAAAGGTTGATAATGACTTTACCTGGGAAACTCGAATATCTTGTTTCCTTAAAACTGACATTATTAACTATGAAGACGAGATATCATTGCACTGGTTTATGAGTATTTCCAAATATTTGTGTTAATTTCTCTATTTGTGGAAGCAACAAGAGATTACTGACAAAAGAAAAAGTACTTTGGCTATAAAGGAAATCAGCTTTCATTCTGGGGAAATGGTGTGTATTTCTGATTTCCTTTTCAGCAATTTCAGATTACTGGATATATTTATAATGGGCGGCAATTTTTAATCATTGAGGATAATAACCTGACGCTTTTCATTAGTTCCTTGGCATTAACAGGCCATTCAAATAATGCTTCAGCTAATAGTTTTGTTGTTTTTAGCGAGAAGAAAACAACATTTTGTTATTATTCCAGAAAAGCATATTGCATCTTAATGATCTGTTATCAATGAGTTCCTTGTCTTCTCTTATTTTGTATAGTGTCTGCCATTTAGAATTCAGAAAATTAATTATTATTTTTATAGAATTGATCATAAAACTCTAGCTTGGTTATATAGCTATCATTTGATGTTTTGTTCTTTATAGTCTTTTAGAATGACCATATTTTTAGCTTGTATTAGTTTAATAGAAGTCACACCATTTGGTCTAGCAGACAAAACAGTCATGTTTATTATTCGAGAAGGTAAAATGCAAACCTACAGTGAATTATTTTATAGCTTGGATTTAGTGGCTTATTTTATTTTTTGTCATTATTGTGCTGTTAGCTCTGGAAATGTCTGCTCTCAAGAGTTTGTGCACGGAGGTCAGTATAGGCAGGGTTGGATATACCTATTGCTTTTGTCTGGTCTATGTGTGTCTGTGGGAGTCACTGAGTCTCAGTTGTTTTGAATAAAATATAATTTGTATTCTGGTTTCACTTCACTTGATAACAGTACATAGTATCCGGATAATATTTTCATAATCTGCAAGATTACTACTATGTACAGGTTTTATCACAATTTTCATTCCCTTCTTTTCTGAACTGTCCCATTTTTAATAGAACTCACAATAATATTTTTCTGCAAAGACAGAGGTGTATCAGAATTATTGTGGCTTTTAAAAAACTAACACTTGATCAATTTGGTTCCTCTGTCTTTCACAGCTGCAAAAGGACCAATGTTTGTATATAATGGGGGTATGTAGAACCAGTCAGAACATAGCAGAATGTATTTAATAATCCCTCAGAAACAAAGTTCTACATAGTGTGGAAAAGTGGGAAGTGAACTAAACTAAAATATAGCCTTGTGAACAGAAATAGGGTTCAGACTGACAAACTCATGGTCATATTTCTTTATTAGAATGGCTGGGTGGGAAGGGAGAAGTTGGGAGGAATATTAGGAACTTTTCACACCATAAATGTTAATCACCTTTAAAAAGTCTTAAACTGAAGAGACTAGTCCTTTGACATTTGATTTTTCCATCTTTATTCTCCTTATTTCATTGGTTTTCAACATTGGCTAGGTTTCAGAATCACTAGGGTAATTTTGGAAAATAAATGTGGTATTCCAGTACAATTGAATTAGAATTTTTAGAATACCTGCATTTGTAAACGCCGTCCCCCACCCTCGATAAATGTGATAATTGTGGACGACTGTTCCATTTCCTATAAACACCACCTAAAATCTTTTACTTGTGTTTGTAAATGAGTTCATCTCAGAAGGGCAATTAATTCACAGTATTCCATCTTCCAGTTAACTATTGATCTAAATGAAACATTGTAGGATCTTGCCAGAGACATGAAATACACATTAGTAAGTAATTTCCAAAATAAGGAATAAATGGAATTTTTGATTAGTTCTGATATCTAAATAGGTGTAGGTGAGGAAAGTCATAGTCTTGATTTAGAAAGCTTGCAAAGCAAATGCTTCTTCAAGGGTTATGAGGTGTTGACTGACTCTATTAAGTTTCTATGCCTTTACATGAAAACTTACTGTTTTTGTCAGTTTTCTAAGTAGAAAACAAAAGGTTGTTTAGAAAACATACTGGTGATCATCATACAGAATCTTGTTTAGCAGGAATGTTGTGAAGAAAATAGGCTTTTCGGTATAGATCTGTATACATGAACTCAGTTGTGAGAGAAACACATTCTTGGAAAAATATTAATTCGTGTTAAAATAATTTTCAATTTTCTTTTTAAATAATGTATTCAGCTGGAACTTGTCAGCAATTCAAGGGAAAGAAGTCACTCACTAATTAGTGCTGGAGGTGGTGAGTGAAATAATATGTGTGTAGGAGGAGATAGAAATTAAGGAAGAGTAGACATTCTCTCATTTAATTCCCATGTTCTCACACTGTTTTTCTCAGATTTATTTTTCTTTGTGATTAACTTTCTCAGACACATTAATAAGATCTGATTTTTCTACAGAATCTGGTGTTTATTTATTTGATTTATGGATAACGCAGGAATGTTTTGTTTTTCTCTCATCTTAGTTACAGGACTACTGAATCTCTGATAAATTTAGTCTCTTTTTCTCTGAATTTTTCTCCAGATTTTTAAAAGTGTGATAGCTTGTTTAGAATTAATACAGTTTATTATCTCAATAAAGTTCTAAATTAAGGGGCTAATAGTGCACAGAGACAAAAGCAAGTTTTTATGACCCATAGAATGGGTCAATGGTTATGGGTTATAACATATTCAGAAAATTCAATCAGGGATTACTACTATTTGGTTTGAAAAGGAAAGGTGTGCCAGCCAGACCAGCAAACAAACAAACAAACAAATAGAAAACTAAGTGTTGTAGATAACGTGAAGCAACAAGAACTCTCATGCAAGGCTGGAGAAACAAAGACTGAAACATTTTTGTCTGTGTCTAGTAAAGCTAAACAAATACATTTTGACTCAGTAATCCCACTTTTATGTATACATTTCCCATACATACATACTGATGTATACCAGAATACGTCTGAGACTTTTCAAAGCTGCCTTGTAAGGGGCCAGATATACTTGTATATTCCGAATGCCCATCAGTCAATTGTGACATATTCATGCATTGGAATAATATGCACAAGAAAAAAATGAACAAACTACAAATATACAAAAGAAGGTAGAGCAATCTTAAAGATAAAATGCTGAGCAAAAGAAGCCATGAATGATGGAATATATTCTATATGAATTGAATTACATCAATAAAAAACAGGCATAATTCAGTCATATTTTAGGGATACACAGTTACAGAATGAAACAAAGAAGGACAAGGAAGTAGATACTCACTTCAGGGGTATTGGCTACAGCTGCGGTGTGCAAGGATTTGTATTCAAGCAGGAGCAAGTCTGGGATCCTGTTATGTCTTATCAGTGCGACTTACGTTGCTGTTCACTTCAATAGTTCATTAGGTGTACATTTGCGTTAAGCACGTGTTTTTCTATGTACAGTTGACCCTTGAACAGCACAGGGGTTAGGGGCACCAACTATGCAGCTGAAAATCTGCATATAACTTTCGATTCTACAGTTGACACGTCATATCTGTGGATTCATCCAATCATGGATGAAAATGGCATTTTCCACTCAAAGTGGTTAATCTGCAGTTGTAAATCTGCAGGTGTGAATGTGAAAATAATGTTTTCATTAGCAGTTGGTGGAATCTGCGGATGTGAAACCCAGAAATCTGAAGGGCTAACTATTATATTTCATCTGCCTGTAAGTGGATCTGCTCAGTTCAAACCCACATTGTTCCAGAGGGAGCTGTATTATATTTGATAATATATAAATATAAAAATAACTGCTTATATAAAAATATAAATATAAAATAAAGCACTTGAACTATTTTGAAAAGGAAATTAAGGCACAACTGCAAGTGTTGATGTAAAGGAAGTTTCAGGGTTTGACTTCAACTTACAAAAGAAAGGATGAGCTTTGCTCATTGCGTTTTGCTTTGCGCTCGTCTTGTTGTGCCTTAGTGTCACACATGTGGTCAGTCATGACACGCTGAGAAAGTTCAAGGTGGGGGGGGGGTAATTTAAGATTGGAGAGGAAGCCATAAAGCGGAATCTCATTACTTGGGCGAGGTAAGTCAGGTGTTTACAGTAACTATAGTATATTTGTGTGTGTTTGCACCGGTGCTAGTGCACACGTGCATGTGTGTGCGTGTGTGTGTGTGTGTGTGTGTGTGTGTGTGTGTTCATATGTTAATTCTATTCTAGTGTAATGAGCAAAGTGCTGGAATTCAGTACTAGCCAACTATCTGGTGTGCACTTCCACCCCGGAGCACAATGAATGTAAAATGCTGGTAGTAACAGATAGATTGAAAGAAAAACGCCCTCCTCTTGGCATGCTAGAGATTTGCAATCACATTTGGATTCCCAAAGTGCTGCTTGATTGGAGACTAACATGTGGGAGGATTGACCTTTCTTGCAAGAGCCTTTGTTTTTGTGCTAAATGTGTGAAAAACAAATTTCAAATAGCTGCTCTCTTGCACCTCTCTTGCGATTCATATTATCACCCTTTTAGATTTCTCAGCAATAATGGCACTTATTAAACTCACCGGGGCTTTTCTTTCCTCTTCCCCTCCCCCAAGCACTTGTAGTTTTCTTCCAGGGGGCCAAGACTTTCTACCAACAGAAAGCTTAACTTCTTCACATTTCTCATACTGTCAGCACGCGATTTCTTAATTGACTTGTGTTGGAGTCCCAGGATTGCCCATTTTAGAAAATAAAGGAAACTTTTGGGAAACTTTGTATAAAGGTTATTCACTAATTTCTGGGGGTAGGGGAAGCCCATGTTTTATTTCTCTCAGCTGTAACATTCATTCGTTATATATTTTCTAAATACAGATCTTTTCCCAGTTGGTTTTTTCGTAATAAATATTCTCTATGTGTTGCCCCATACACAAGCATGATGATTGTTATTTTCTAACTGTCAATCGCAACAGAGTAGATTTCGGTTTTGGTCAAATTCCCAACTTTCTTAAAATTATTAAGAAAAATCAAAGAGGTGATCTAACTGATCTGCACTTTGAAGAATTTTGAGAAAAAAATGTATCCAGATGCCTTGCTCTACTCTGCAGCATTCCCAGTGTGGGTTACTTTAAGGGCTGTTTTGAGTTGAGGCTGCGATTGAGTGTGGGGAGAGCAGATAATCAAGGTCAATACGGCTCCCCATATTTCTAAGGTTCCTCTGTATTTTGTGAGGCTAGGATAGAAGCAATTTTATTTTCCATCCTGTGTGCTGTGTGTCATACGTTTATATTTGTAGCTGATTTGGACTTAATTTTAAATATTTAGAAGATATTTAGAGTGTGGGAAACTTTCTACTCAGTAGTAATGATTGCCAACACAAAAACCAAATATACACAAGAAATCTTTTACCAAGTCTAATTAACTAATAAATAGTAGTATATCTCTATAGTAACTTGAGACATTTTAATTTAAACGATATCTTTTTCTGTCTCTAAGGACATTGTCTTTTTGTCTTTTTTTGAAGACTGGGATGGAGCAGAAGGTATGTAAAAAGATATTAACACATTTACTTTTTAATTCTGGGGTTCAACGTTTTTAAGTAGCATTGGTGAAGGAAGGCTTTCTGCTCCAACGTTTCATCTTTATAACTCACGTAACTTTAAGAGCACAACACAAGTACGTTATGCCAGTAACTACAGACTCATTTTATTCTCGGAGTGTTACTTTTGAAAAACCATGTGTTTTGTTTTGTTTTCATTAACTACTTGGGACAGAATTTGTGTCAGTCACCCCGCATTTTGAAATGGCCCCTGGTTCCTGAAGAACCATGCAGACAGGGAGAACGTACTGACTGAAACAGTCTCAGGGGCACGTTTGATGGTGGATTTGAACCACTGAGAAACCATCTTGCGTGGGATTTGTAGAGACTCTTCCCTGGGGAACAGAAGTGTGCGTGTTCTTCAGTGTCTTCAGTGTCAGAGGGGTCTGAGTAAGACGCCAGCCTACCTGACAGTGGCTGCCCGGAGCCAGCCACACTTCTGCCATCTGGTAGACCATGAGGCAAAGTGAGCAGCCTACTGTGGTCCCTTTGCTGTTCTCAAAAAGCTGCCTCCGTAGATGGTGGCCTTTGTCATTTGTAAACGTGTCTCAGTGTGGCGAGGAGACAGGTGACCTGCCACTTGCATCACGTTGGAGTCCGTCCTGGCTTCATCAAGATTTTTCAAAGTCAGAAACTAAATGCTGATTGACACACTTGAAACTTGCCCGACAGAAATATGGAGGATAAAATACGAACCAGAGAAGAGAGAGGCAAGATCTGGGAGAATTCAAGCGCATTTCAACATCGACCGGACGACCTGTGTAAATTGTACCGTATTTTGCCGTGGATAATGCTCACCCTTTTGCCCACATTTGGGCGGGAGAAACAAGGATGCGCATTATATGTGGGTAGCACTAATTCCACATCTATATAAATGTTTCTAATTCTTTTATTCTATGTTTATGAGTTAAAAGTGTAACTCTGGGAATCAATAGCGATATCCACATGCAAAATAATACCCTGAAATATGATAATCAGTTATTTTTTATTGTTAAATTCATTGAGGTGACATTGGTTAGTAAAAATTGCACAGATTCCAGGTGTACAATTCTACATCACATCGTCTACGTGTTGCATTGTGAGTTCGCTACCCAGAGTCAGTTCTCTTTCCATCACCCTGTATTTGACTCCCCTCCATCCTCCCCCACCCCTTTCCCCTTACCCCCAGATGACCACTAAACCATTGACGGTGTCCATGAGTTTGTGTCTTTGTTGCTTTCAGTTTTATATTTCATATATGAGTTATGTTAAATAAATGCCAACATTCCTTTATAATATAAAAAAGTACCTAATGTAAACAAATAAAAATTTGAATTAAAAAATTAAAATGAAAGATTATTTCCCATGAAAATTTGGGCCCAAAATATAGGTGCGCATTATACATGGGAGCACATGATACATGGCAAAATACGGTAATTCCTAGACCGAGTTCACCACAGGCAGGTAGAGAGATGTAGAGGTGTGGAGAGTGGTGGGTTATGGGGATGTCCTTAGTCTAGGGAGATGAGAAATAGTAGACTTAGAAGAGCCTCTCCCAGCCCTGTTAATATAAACTTAGTTTGTTATGAATATAAAGATACTTGAAATGATGCCTCCCGTGTCACGATTCAGTCTGATTCTCTGGGTAGTGTGTGTCCACCTGTGTGGGGGACATGGCATGTTACATAGGAGCACACAGCACCCTCTCAGCGCTGGTGGCATGTAATGCAGTAGGTCCTCCTGTTAGAGAAGTTCCTGTTTCCATCTCTGTGTATGTCTACATATAACTAGATATCAACACACTGACACACACATCTATACACACGCGTATGCTCAGAAACCACTTGGTGGTGACACATAGGGACTTTCAAGATACTGAAGAAAAGTGGGCAGAGCACACATTCATGCTGTTTGTCAGACTCGTCACTGGCAGAGTACCTGGGGACAGACTTTGGGTGGTCTGCCTGAGGTGAGAATCTTAGGTTGATCGCTGAGCCATCTCAGCCTGTGCAGTTGACTAAGTACTTGTCACCTAACCAAGGGTTGAACTCTGTCCAGGTCTGTGGAAGGCTAGCTCATTTCCCCCGGGGAGATCAAGGCTCAAACAAGTTTCTCTTTGCTTTCTATGATGCATAAAGGGATTACAAAAAAAACCTGCTGAAAGCTAGTTGGCACCTCCATCTGGAAGGAAGTACGACAGGTCCTTCGAAAGATGCTCACCCTCCCTGTGCGGGCCCTGATGTAGAGGAGCAACTTGGCAATGATGGAGGAATTTTGGAGATGAGGAGGCCAATGACTACATGGAGGGTGTATGTCCTGGTTCCTGTGCCCTAGGCCCTGGTCCCCCTGCTGGTAATTCCAGAACTGTTTCCTTTCTGCAATTCTGTGGCTGCAAACTGAGATCCAGGCGTAACGTGAGGAGACACACCATTCATTCCCCTGCTTTGAATAGGGGCAGGGGCAAGCTGAGCTTGACCGCTGTGGCTGGGTGGGTGCTGTTTTTCATTAATGTGAAAAGGATGCTTTATTTTGAGTCCTCTTTGAATCTGCAGTTTTGCCTATTCTCGTGCTGGATCTTTAGAACAACCCAGTATTAGTCAGTCTTAAGCTAAATCTTGAAATAAAAGATTTTTGTTTAGGGGACTCACTACTCTCTATTTATTTTAATTTTTAAAATGCCTTTTACTCTATTTGGTGCCACCCCAGTTTATCAGATGCCTAATCACTTAACGTAGCCAGAGATTCCTCCTCACTTTGGATGACAAAAGTACCGCTAATTTTAGCTCCATTTCTTGATAAAATCCAGAAGCATTTGCATTTTAAAAATGGAGATCTGGTTGCTGAGAAATCCAGAGGAATAGACCTTGACTGGCAGATTGTTGAGTACTTTTATGTCTGGGCAAAGGAGATAGTTTGGGTCCAGGCAAGTTTCCTGAATGGCACCGCCGTGGCACACCGTCTTCATTTACTTGTAAGGTTCGTTCCTAGTCAGAGGTGTGAGGTGTCCTAACGTATGGCGACGCTAGCAAAACCACCGGAGGGTCTGCCTCCCTCACCTTCAGATCAGAGTTACTCTTAAGCGTTTAACTTTGCTTTTCATTTTATCAGCAATCTCTACAATGCTTTCAGGGGTGATTTTAAATGACGATTAACTACAGATAAGCACCAATGAGATTTGCAAACAGCCCGGGCCTCCCCGAGGCAGACATTTCTAGCTAAGGAGACCCTGAATGGAAACAATCCTTGTAGTCCTCCTCCTCCTCATCACCAGCATCGACAACACGGGTTTGCAAGTACATGGTGCCTCGTTCCAGAGATGTCAGCGTCTGACAGATCATTGGGTCGCTCTCGCGCATCCTGTTGATGACAGAGGGCGGTTGTGATTTAAGAAAGCATGATGATGACCATCTGATGGCCGGGGCGTGCCGAAGCCTTCTCTCCTTGGCTTTTCTCTGTGGCTTTGTGTAGCCACAGCCCCGTCAGAGGGAGGGACCCTGCAGCCCGGGGTCTCTGCAGAGCAAAGCTGTCGGTGCTCCACCAGTTGCCACCCAGCCTCTTCTTGGGGAATGTGACCCTGGATCTCAGTTCATTCTCTGTCAGCTGTCTCACCCTTTGCTCAGGAAGTTTTCTTTTTCTTTTTTATTCTCTCTCCTAGCTTTCTACTGCCTCCCCCAACTCCATTCTCCGTTTTTTTTGTCTGTTTTCACTGGCAAGTTCAGATCTCTGTTGTTCCTCTGTCTGGCCTTGGAAGATTATACAAGAAAATGAGTGACCTAGAGATGCCCGTAGGGAATAGCTTTTAACTTTCAAAAGTGGGGAAGGATGTACCCTATGTGTTTAGAGTACGTGGCTTTTCTTTATTAGTTGATATTTTTCTACCTTTGATGACTGTTAGCATGCATTTAGCTACTTCGTAGGTAGAAGTGACTGATGTATTCAGCTCCCTCAATTAAGGGTCCATAAAAATTGGACCAGGAGAGGAAATCTTGAGGGTTTCAAGGCAGAGCTTTTGGGATTGGTGCAGTCAACGGAGAGGTAAGAGGAAGGATTGAGTGTTCTATGATGGTCAAGTGCCCGCATCCAAGCCAGTAGAATAAGAGCCAATGGTCTCTGTTTGTTGAGCACATGCTATATGCCAAGAACAGTGGCGAGCACTCTACACACACTAACGAATGTGGGAGACGGGCAGGGAGAGCTCTGTGTCATTAAATCACCTGCGCTCTATGAAGTCCTTAGTTCCTGCCTTTTTGCATTTACTTTATTTCCCCTAAGGTTCTCGGGAAAAATTTCTTGTTCATAATTTCAAATTCCTCATATGTGAACTATAAGGATAAGGACTCATCCACCCTGGGACAGGGTAGAGAAGGTTACTATTACAGTGGGAAGGTATTTCCATTGAAGAATTAAATTAGGTAATAAAAATGAGCCTTTCTCTATTTCAGCCTTCGTCATCTATCATTTTTTAGTATTTCTGGAGATGCTAGAAAAGGAATCATTCTCCGGTAAAAATTGAATGGGCCTAGATTCTGACAGCCCCGGGAAAATGGGGAAGAATCAGCAGATCCCTCCAACAGAGTTTCCACGGTGACGGGTCGGTGGGCTGGTGATCAGATAAACCAAGGGTCCTGCCTTTGGACTGAAGGTTATTCTGGGCACTCTCAAAGTAAAGAACTTCTTCCAGGGAGATAGTTGAGAGATATGTTCATTTCTGAGGGAGGAAAAACATTTTTTAGGTGCTCAGAAGTTTGCAGTAACCTCTTATTTTTGAGAAATGGTATATCTTTACATATAAAACAAAACAAACAGAAGTCCAAAGTACTTTCAAAATGTAACAATTTTTTCCCACACGATAGAAACTTGCTTCTCTTGGCCTCTACTGGGGAGATATTTTGATGTTCCCCTCTTCTTTTCAAAATAACCTTTTATGTATCCAGTGCTTGCAAAAAATACCTTTGATTCTCACTTGGCCTCTGCCACTAAATTGGAAAATGTGGTTCCATTCTCTCAGCAGGTAAACAGCCTTAACACCATTCATGGTTCAGTCAGGGTAGAGAAGAGCTGACAAGCATTACAGACGTTCCAAGTTAAGAGGGGCCAGTCTTTTCTGATTTCAAGTGGTTCCTTCCCCTCCCTTCTTCTATTAAGGACTTGACCACAATAGAGCTTTAATCAGCTTCATTGATTTAAAGCTAATTTGCACTTGGCTTCAAGGTTAAGGTCCACAGCACAAGCTGAAGACCTTTAAATCAGAAGTCAGAATGAAAAGCCTTAGGTATATCATAGTGTCTGCGGTGCCTAAGAATGACAGCCCTTGATGGCTGTGAATTAACTCTTGGGAAAAAAAGGCACAAAGCCAGTTTTTCTTCTGTGTTAATATAACCTCAGCTAGCCCAATAACATGGCATTGCTATCAACATTTCTGCTTCATCATGTAAATTGATGGAGTTGGCGGAAAATACTTTGGTATTGTGATGCTTGCAGCCGTCAATTTCTGCTTGGTTTCAATTGGATTTCAAGCAAACTGATTCCATCTGTAATAACTTTTAACATTTATTTTTCCCAAAGGGGGAAAAATGTCTTGTCTGTATTCTGCAATTAAGAAGGTGATGAAATATTCAGTGTATGTCTCCACTCTGACTAAATTCTTTTGTTAACTTTATCAGATAAACTATAAAATATTAACCAGGCTCACTGTTTGAGCATGTGCAGATGGCATAATATTTACCAGGCATATTTTCAATAAACATTTAATTGTATAAATTGAATTAACTATTACATGGCTAATTTTTTTCCTCTCTTTTCCAAATTGACGCAGCAAGCAACCGTGTTGTTGGCTATATGTACTACACCAGAACATTTGCAGGTAATTACATAAGCTTAGCTGTGTATATAATAAATAACATTTCCTCCAAACTTAACCACACGAAATCAAATCAAGCAGAAATAATGCTATTTTCTAAGCAAAATTATGCTGAGTAGCAGTGCTCGGGTTCTTTGCTCTTTTTTTTTTCCTCTTTTTTTTGACAGCTCAGTTTTTCAAATTTTCTGGAATATTTAAATAGGTAAGTTAATTATACCCACCTCTCTTATTCTCCAAGCAACTGACCTCAAATATCCATAGCCATGTTCTCTCTCCTATTCCCAAATACACTAATTTAATAGCCACATAATACTTTACTTCAAACAGATTTTCTCAGAATGTGGTTTGGACTTAATCGAAGTCAAATTCTAAATCATAGCATAAAGCTTACTCTAATTAAGAACCACAAGATCGCCCCACCACGCCCCCTTTTAAACTCATGATCGAAAGGCTTGGTTATTGGGGACCTGGTAAAAGTACCTAAAAGTGTTTGCAGCTGATCACAGATTCCTACAAAGCCACACTTCATTTAGTGCCATCGAGGATCTCATGGTCTATCCAGTAAGGAGAAAAGCATGAAAGGAAACAGTGATAATCCAACGTAATAAATGTTCTATTGGAGGTGCAATGTGGAGATTAGAAAGAGAAGGGCGTATGGGTAATTCTGGGAGTCAGGGATAAGGTGCTGGAGGAGATAACAGCCGAGATTTAAATGGTGGCCCGTGTGGACAAGGGGCATACAGGTAGAAAGGACATTCTAGGCAGAGAGAGCAGCGTATGTGAAGTGATGAATGTTTGACGGCCATGGCAGATCTGTGAAAATGCACGGAGTATAATGACAGGAGTATTGGGAGAAGGAGGGTAGAAATGAAGAAATAAGGAATGCAGATGTAGCCCAGACTCCAGACTTGTTGAAGCCATGATTCTGGGGTCCACACAATCATAGGAATAGGACTGCTGCTGGGAACTATGTGACAGCAGGGAAAAGGCAGGCAGGGGAGGAGACAGAGTGAGGAATGACATCTGAAATCCTTGAGGTTCCCAGAAATTATTTAGAGAGCTTCATCTTAGAAGCAGAATGGGCTTCAGCTATGAGCAGGATGGGCCGGGCTTTCAAAAACAAGTCATCGTGAATCTGAGATTTTTCTTTGTTCCACAAGCACATGCATGATCATATTCAAGTTTACACCAACTTCAAAGTTATGGAATCTGATTTGATCATGTTTCACACTGCACTCAGCAGCCCCCAGCCCATTAATTGATTGTAAACATAATTAATTGAAGTGTTATAAGATGTAAAATGATCACTTCCAAAAAAGAGCATGCAATTCTACCCAGTCTGTGGTTAAGCCCAGAAAACTCAAGTCTTTTCCCAAGTGCATGGACTCGTGCTGTGCTATGCGGGACTCGGAGGTGAACAAGGACTCCGGTAGCTTTCCCTGAAGTGGGAGACACAAAGCAGAACACATCACATTGTAAATAACAAAAGTGTTAAATTACTCAGAAGACCACAGTTCAGCATGAGAGGGGATGGCTACCATTAGAGGGTCCTAGAACACTGAGGCAGTATCATTGCATGTTCTGATTTTAGAATGTATCCCCACTCATGGTAAAAGCTGACAACCCACTTCAATTCGCTCATGTAGCTTAAACATCAAGCACGTGCTTCCTAGATAAGCTGAGACAACAATACTGGGTTTTCTCAAGTGAAGGAAGGGGTGGGGTGGGGGGATGAAGCTAGAAAGACACTTGTGCAATGGAAGCGCAATGCAAAAGTGGGATGAAGCTAAAATTGGTTCATACCAAGGAGCAAGGACTGAAATTTCAAAAAAACAGAAGAGTGAGTTTGGGGAAACACTGTTTTAATATCACTGTTTATTTATATTATGTTACAATAAAACAGTTTTTAATTCCCAAGGTAACTAATATAATCTCCCAGGGCCACATTTAATTTACAGAACTTTGTTGTCCCCATCGTCATTATCATCCTCAAGGGCAGCCTCAGGCAACACTGTGCGGAAGAACAATGTTCAGCAACTCCAGCTTCCCTTTCAAATCCTTCTCTGCCTTCTTTAGTCATGGCTGCCCACCCACTTGGGGCTCAGAGCTATTACCTCCTCCCTCCCAATCCCCTGTGGACATCTGCTCTAGGAAAAACAAACAAATGTATTTACACTGAGGTGCTAAAACGTGAGAAGATTCATTTTAACTCTCTAGGTGCAGCACATGGACGTTATGGCTATGGGCAGAGCCTTGAACTAAAGGAAGGACATTGGCTGGCATGGGGAGGCTTCAGCTCGTTCAGGAAGAAACAGCTTTAGCAGATGTCGATGTTTCCTTCAACCTGAGCTCACATCGTGGACAGAGTCCCTTGCTGTACCTACTGCCTTCAGCATCTCTTACCTAAACTATGACAACAGTCTCCTGATTGGCCTCCTCATTTTCAAGCCTTTCACCAAAAGAAGACCTACCTAAGTAAGCTAAAATGTTATATATAAGCATGTATGTCAGAATAATGTTCCAATTACTACCTCACTCAGCTGCTCCAGAATCTTCAAGAGCTTCTAATTGTGCATTAGGACAAATCAGAATGTTTCAACCTAGTCATAGTGGAAGACTCTTCTTCAACAACTGTGAATAGTGCCTTTCATCCTAATTCATCTCTCTACACTGCCCAAGTCAACTCAACCCCGAAGTTCCCCTATACAGTCACGCTCTGTATAATGACAAAATGACTGACCATATACGAGGGCTGTCTGGAAAGTATCCAGCCATGTTCTATGAAAAATAGAGGCGTTTATGGCTGGGGTTTTGTGTTTTCTTTTTTTCCCCAGACAGCCCTCATATAAGACAGTGGCCTCATAAGATTATAGAGTGTAGCTGAAAAATTACTGTTACCTAGTGACATCATAGCTGTCACAGCATCATCAGGTAAAGCATTCCTCACGTGTTTGTGGTGATGCAGGTGTAACAAAAACTACTGCACTGCCAGTTGCATGAAAGTGTAGCACGCACATTTATGTACAGTATGTACTACTTGATAATAAACAACTGTGTTACTGGTCTACATATTCATTATACTCTACTTTTAATCATTATTGTAGAATGTATTTTCTCAACTTATTAAAAAGTTTGCTGTAAGACAGTGTGTTGTGATCCACCTGCAGCAGTCCCCTGCATCTCAGGCCTACCGTGCTTCTCGATTGCATCAGTGTTTCTTGTGCTCAATACATAATTCTATTGTGATGTTTCGTCCATCATGGCCGCTAAGCATACAAAATCTACTGCTCTTTTTGCCAATGAGGCCAAATTAAGTTATTGACTTAGAAACACATTTAAGAATGAATAAGGACTACAGATGTGGAAAATCAGTGAGGGCCATTGCTCACCAGTCAGGTATGTTCCATTCCACCACAGCTTGGCTCTCAAGGAACCAAAACAAAGTGGCAGAAGGTGTTAAAGGATCTGCTTCAT
Source organism: Lyroderma lyra (assembly GCA_004026885.1). NCBI lineage: Eukaryota > Metazoa > Chordata > Mammalia > Chiroptera > Megadermatidae > Lyroderma > Lyroderma lyra. The sequence goes on along the minus strand of PVJL010001935.1, from coordinate 51,508 downwards.
TGAAGGCAATGAGACTAACGAAAATTTGGGAAGGAATTCTACCAGATGTGGGGAAACTTCTAAGGAATTGGATTGAAGATTAGACACAGAATTGTGTCCCTCTCAGTACCACGCTGATCACGGCTGAAGCAAAAAGTTTGTCTGTGATACTGAAAGAAAAGGCTGGATCTGACCCCAGTGTTGAATTTCCTGCTAGCTCTGGGTGGTTTCAATGGTTTTGAATCGTTATTCATTCTCTAATGTGAAAGTGAGTGGTGAGCCTGCTAGTGCTGATATCAAGGCAGCTGAAGAATTTTTGGAAACTCTACTAGATAAGCTAATTGTGGAGGAAAATTACTTGTCATAGCAGATATTCAATATGGATGAAACCTCCATATTTTGGAAACAGATGCCTGAAAGCACTTTTATCCAGATGGAGGCCAAGTCAATGCCAGGTTTCAAGGCTTTTAAGGGCAGGATGACAGTCTTGCTTGGGCACAATGTTGCAGGCTACAAATTAAAGCCCTTTGTGATCTGGCGCAGTGAGAATCTCAGGGCTTTCAAGCTTATCGAGAAGCAGGCACGGCCAGTAGCCTCCAGGAGCAATAAAAAGTCGTGGAGGACGCAGCTCCTCTAAGATGCCCTCCTGAAGTGCTTCACCAGCAGAATGGAGAAGTACTGCTCAGAGATGAACACAGTCTGCTTATTATTGATAATGCTCCCACACATCTTCCCTATTGGTGATCTTCATCCCAAGTCAAAGTGGTGGTTCTCCCTCCAAACACCACCTTTAGCAGCTCTGAAGGCCTGTTGCCTAAGGAGGACCTTTGTTCAGACTATTGCATCGATGGAGGAAGATACTGACGTGACTCTGGAAGAGTTACAACTACATCAAGAATCTTGCTTGGGTGTGAGGTGACGTCACCAGGGAGTCTATGAATGGCGTTTGGGAGAAGACACTCAAGAGGTTCATCCTTCACTTCCAAGGATTTGACAAGAATGAGGAGGTTGCAAAAATCAACAAGGCTGTGGTTGAGATAACAAATACCTTTAACCTGGGTGTGGGTGAGGATGACATTGAAGAGCTCCCACAGGTGACTCCTGAGGAACTGCCCAATGAGAAGTTGTTGGAACAAGGATAGGAATGTGTAGCTGAAGAAGAGGTGAGAGAAAAGGAAACTGCAGGAAAAAACAAGGGAACCCCCAAGAAAATTCAGGGTGAAGGATTTAGCAGAAACTTTTGCAGGCCTCAATAATCTCTTTAAAAAGCTTAAAAACATGGACTTGAACACCAAAACATTTTTACTCATAGAAAGGAATATTAATGGTGCATTAGCTGTTTACAAGCAAATCTATGATAAAGAAAAGAAACAAACCAAGCAAAGCACCATGGACATATTTCTAAAAAGTGACACCTCCTTCAGAAGAGCCTTAGGCAGGTCCTCTGGAGGTATTCTGGAAGAAGGCAGTGTGATCCTAGACGGTGACAGCTCCATACATGGTATGGCCCTGAAGACCTTCCAACGAGACAAGATATGGAGGCAGAAGATGGTGATGTGGATGAGTCTGGCCCTATGTGGGCCTAGGTTAATATGTGTGCATCTGTGTGTTTCTTAGATTTAGCAAAAACATTTAAAAAGAAAAAATGTTTTTAATTTAAAAATAGAAAAATGCTTAGAGAATAAAGATATAATAAAAGAAACTATTTTTGTATAGCTGGACAAGGTTGTTTTTGTTTTAAGCTACATGTTATTACAAAAGAGTTGAAAGTTAAAAATTTTTTAAAGTTTATGAAATTAAAACCTTACAGGAAGCTGAGATTAATTTATCGTTGAAGACAGAAACATATCTTTTTGTAAAGTGAAGCCTAAGTGTAGTGGTTTTCAAGTCTACAGCCTTGTACAGTGATGTCCTACCTTTACATTCACTCACCACTCTCGTACCAACTCACCCCGAGCAACTTCCTGTGGGCTCCATTCATGGTTAAGTGTTTTTCGCACGTGTACCATTTAAAAAATCTTTTTTACGGTGCATTTTCTACATTTAGAAACACAAATACTTACCATTTTGCTACAATTGTCTGCAGTATTTAGTATAGTAACATGCTGTATAGCAGACATGTCCAACCTGCTGCCCAGGATGGCTTTGAATGCAGCCCAATGTCTTAATGTTCTTAAAACATTGTAAGATATTTTTGCGACCTTTTCTTTTTTTGGCTCATCAGCTATTGTTAGTGTTAGTGTATGTTATGTGTGTCCCAAGGCAATTCTTCTTTCAATGTGGCCCAGGGAAATGAACAGTTTGGACACCGTTGCTGTACAGGTTTGTTGCCTAGGAGCAGGATGCTATGTTCTACAGCGTAAGTGTGTGTTAAGCTCTACCATCTAGGTGTGCAAAGTGCACACTATGGTGTTCGTACAATGACACATTCACCTGGTGATGTATTTCTCAGAATATGTCCCCATAGTTAAGTGATGTATGATGGTAGTCTCACATTTGCCTTCATCTTTCCTCTAATCTATGTCACTTGTTTCAGAATATAGATTCAGTTAACACAACCATCTTTTCTTTCTAACCCTGCCCATCACTCACACTTTCTGTACAATTTTATGGCTTTTTCTTTTCTCGTGTGTGATTTACGAGGGCTGTCTGGGAAGTATCCAGCCATGTAATATGAAAAATAGAGGCATTTATGGCTGTTTTTTTTTTTTTTCGACAGGCTTCGTATGGCTTTTTACTAGCTATTTCCTGATGCATTACTTTAGATGTGCAATTTTTAATATTGCTATTGGTTTGCAGTTCTTAGTAAATAAGGAATAACCAACAATATCACAATAGTTTCCTTTTACGAACACTTACTATTGCCTAATATCTTTCATACATTAATAATCACACCAGATAATTGTCCTTATTCCTGTCTCACAAATGAGAAAACTGAGGCAAAGGGAGGTTAGAAAACTTGACCAAATTTAGCTACTAAGTGCAGAGCAAGGATTTTAGTCCTGCTCTCTTTATTGAAACACTGCCTCTCTATCAGTTTTGTATTATTCACATTTGTACTGGTCTTCGTAGGGAGAAGCCTTGCTTTTGTTGTCAAGAATTTCTTTTATGTGTCTTGAAAGCCTAGTAAACATAGCTTTCTTAGGGACCTGCCCTTTAAAATTAAAAACAGAAGATTTAGATACTATTAATGTGACAGGCATTTGCAAGCACTGCTTAATTCACCTCACATCAGTCTCTGGTCACATGACAGTAATATAATTTCACCCGATTATAACCACACAAGAAACTGACAACCTGATGCCTTGGGAACTGAGTCTTCCAGTTAATTTCTCCAGCCCTCCTTTTGAAGATTTATGCTATCATGTCATTAAAATGTACCCCATAGCTTCAAAAATACAAAATGGTTTGTGGTAGTTATATATTTCTACTTATTGATCACATATTTACATACAGTCAAACTTGTCTGGGTTAAACATAGGACAGACTAGGAGATAAAATTAAAAGGAATAAAATATAACACGTTAATTGCATTTGTGGCCAAGGGACCTACATTATACAGCAACCAGCGTGTAACAGTGTACTTCATGTTCCATGATTTACCTTGCTGATAATTGCTTTGCACTCCTAATAAATTAACCCACAGAAAATCCATTCATCTGCATCTTCTTTTTATGCAGAGCTAGAGGAAAAAGGACCAGTATAGCAATTTGAGTGGCAATCATGCACTGATTGTAGCAAAGAAAGTAGCATGGTGAGAGTCTTAAGCATTCTGAAAGCATTTCTTTGTAAGAAAGGAGGAAGGAAAAAAGAAGAGAGGGCTTTTGTTCAATTTAGTTCTCTTTTTGCCCTCTTTGCTTTGGAGAATATATTATATTCTAGGTAAGAACATTCTTATTTAACACAGTATATTTCCAGCCAGATATTTTATTTTATTATCATTAATTTATTTTCTTTAAATATTCATAGGAAATTCTCATGATTATATTTAGGATTCCTGGAAGAAAGATTGTATAAACGTGTTATTGTATTCCTGTGGGTTTTCTTTCACAAATAACATTTCATAGTAAATTTTACGTTTTATGCTGCGCCCCCCACCCCTGTTTTTTGTTAGATCCTATAGTCAAAATAGTTTTTAAAGTGCTATTTACGTTTATTCTAATACTTTATTTACTCTCAATACTTTATGTTCTGCCTTGTGTCTTGATATCATGCAGCTCACTTGATCCTCATAGTCAACGTGGTAGAGAGGAAAGAATGCTGAGGGAATAAGGAGACAGGATTTCCAATTTCATCTCTGCCACCAAATTACATGTAATATTGGCCTTACTGCTTTACTTACCTGAGTCTCAGTTTTCTTTATCTTCATATAAGTGGGTTATAAGAGATGATCTCTAACGTCCTTTACAAATCTCAGGTTATGCAGAAAAATACTGTGAGTGATTAAGGCTCACAGGGGCACATTACTCTCCCAGTTTCATAAAGGTAGGTAGATGGGAGGAGACTTATTTCCTAAGTTTGACAACCTGCTCAGATGCTAAAAACTAAGTGAAAGCAGAAATGCAAAGAAATGAACTAGAGCTGAAGTTGCTTTTGCAAAGAATGTACTTGTTGAATTCAAATGACCTTGAGCTTTGGTGTTTCCATTCCTGCACAAGAGGAGAGTGGAAGGGAATCTAATAGAAGATCCATTGAATAAAACTAGGAACCCAAAAGGCTACGTCCTCACTGTTGAGATAAATAGAGTTAAACTTGGTTCATGTCCTGGTTTGTATGGGTAGAACAGGGTAACAGTGATAGCAATAAAAGTTTCCCGTCTCAGGGTAACAGTGATAGCAATAAAAGTTTCCCGTCTCGTTGACCAGGGGAAAGGGAGGGAATTCACCCTGAGAGTTCATATCTGAATTTATATGCCTTGGTGGTCTCAACAAACTGAAATTAATAATTTAACTTAAAATGAACTTCAGTTAACTTTGTGAGCAGTCTTCTGGGGAAAGCAAAGGCAAATCCCTTGAGAAAATCTCACGTTCAACCCATGTCTCAAAGAATTCTCATTTATTAATATTTAAGGAAGATAAGCTCACATACAAACACAACAAAACACACAAGGTAATATGGCACTACAAATGAGAGCAGAAAAAAAGGTTGGTAGAATCCTGAAGACTCCAAATATTGAAATTATAATACAGAGAATATAAAATGTATACCATCAATATGCTTAAAGAGATAAAAAGGAGATTGAAAATGAGCAATAGTCTTAACAATAATCAAGTAGAATTTTAAAAATGGAAATATAATTTTAGAAATAAAAATCTACTAGACTGTAAAATAAAGCTCAGCAAATTTCAAAGAACTGAGGTCGTTCAGCCCTTTTTTTTTTTAACACAAACAATTGAGTTAGAAATTAAGAACAAACTACAACCAACAAAGCCATAGATATTTGAAGACCAAGAAATATCATATTTATAAATAAAGCATGGATTAAATGAGACATTATAAAAAATATTTAGACCAGCACAAAAGCAAAAAAATGTATATTATAACTTATGGAAAATAGCAAAATTAATACTTACAAGAAAGTTTATAGTTTTAAATGCTTCCATTAGAAAAGAAAAAATACAGAACATCAATAAGCTAAGTTTTAGCTTGTGACAGTACAAGAAAAAAAAGCAATATGACTTTAAAATGTAGGTCAAATGAAAATGATAATGAATGGAAAATAAAACCATAATGGAATCTACACACAAAGCCATAACTTTATTCTTTGAAATGAATCTATTGGCCAAATTGATCTAGAAAAAAAGAGAACACAAAAATAATAATTTAGGCATAAAAGAGGTCATTATTGCAGTCTACATATATTCAAAGAATAATGAGCAACATTATTCCAGTGTTGAAGTCTTACTAGAATTGATCATTTTTCTCAATATAATTATCAAAATTAATACAATAAGAATAGATAATCAGGAGAGTTCCCTGGTGGTGTAGTGGCTAGGCTTCGGCACTCTCAATGCTGTGGCTTGGGTTCAATTCCCAGCCAGGGAACTACCCCCGCACCACCCCCTCCAAAAAAAAGAATAGGTAATCATAGGAATTGTATAATCATGAAAGAAATTGATACAATACTTGAAAACCTCTGCTCTCTCCATACATACACACCTGAAAGAAACACAAAACAAAATATTAATCCAGATGGTTAGTCAATAAGGTTTATGTAACATTTAAAGAATAATTCATTTTAATTCCATACGAAGTAATCTAGGGAATAGAAAAAGTCTCATTTTGCTCACAGAGATGACTATTTACAAAACAAAATATTAAAACAAATCATACAATGTATAAAGAAGACAGTACATAACTAAGCTGGCATTTTTCCAACTACAATGAGTGCAAGGCTGATTTTACATGGAAAAAAATTAACTTACAATTTAACATATTACTAAATAAAAGAAGTATATATTTTCATCTCAATAAATGGAGAAAAAAGCTTTTGATAAAATTCAGAATTTGTTATCAAAACTTATAAAGCATCACAAAAGTAATTCCAAATAAATATCATGACATAATTATCTTTGTGATGCTTTATACATTGATCTTAAGATTTATATGGAAAAGTCGAAAGCCAGGTAGATCCTCTAACTGGTGAAGAACAAAAAACTTAAGTGAAGAAATTATCTTGCCAGATAGCAAGCATTAATATGAACAGAACAGTTAAGACAATATGATAATTGGCAAATTGGCTAACAGCATAATGATATTGAACAGAGGGCCATTGAACAGATCCTCACATATGTGGAAATTTGATTTATGACCCAGTTGTTATTATAGGGCACCAAGAAAAACAAACTTTTTCACAAATAACACAAGAACCACATCCACATAGTAATATAATGTCATTAGACTTTATATTTTTACACCATACACCGACATCTCTTCCAGGGTGATTGAAGACCTGAGTATGCGAGGCAAAACTGGAAATTTGAGAAGATAATATTGAATGATCTTTATTATGCTATTGTAGGAACAGATTTCTTTAAAAAGAAGCAAAAGCACAAACTATATAAAAACAAATTTGATTATGGTAAAGCTTGGATCTTTTGTTCATAAAAACACTTTCTAGAGAATGTGCAAGTCCAAACCTTTGACTGAGGGAAGATATTCAGCACATAGAGCTAAAAATAGATTAGTTTTCAGTATACATACATACAAATGAAATGAAAAAGGGAAACAACCTAGTACAGAAATGAACAAAAGTCTTGAACAGGTACTTCACATAAGAAGCTTCAATGGTCTGCAAACAAATGAAAAGATATTCAATCTCATTAGTATCAAGGAAATGTAAATTAAAATCACAATGAAATATTATTTCACACTTAGCAGACAAGCAAAAATTAGGAGGCTAGCAAAAACAGTTATTAGTAAGTGTGTGCAGCAACCATAACACCGACACACTGCAGTAAGAGTGGACATTTGTACGAGCTCTTTGGAACACCACTGGGCATTATCTGGTGAAGATGATGATAGGCATATCCTGTAAACCAGCCAAGTCTGCTTGTAGGTATACGTATACGCTAGAGAAATAAGCAAGATAGAAAAATTTTTTAAGTGGTGATTGTTATACTAGCAAAAACCCGGAAGCAATGCAAATGCCCATTATAATAAAATTACCCTGGATAAATACATTGTGATATAATCATACAAAGGACAAATGTATCCATACACATAGAACAATTAAAAAGAAAGCTGCTACTACAATGTATCATGGAAAGGTAATGTTGAGTGAAAACTACAAGTCACGTAAGACTGCAGATAAATACAAAAAAGAAAAAAAATCCATACTCCCAAATATGCACAACTAGGTAATACATTGTTTAGGTGTGCCAATTGTGTAGTAAGACAACAAAAAGAACCGTACACATGAAATTCAGGAGAGTAGTTACCTTTCGAGGGAGAGTTGGGGAGTCTCCACAGATAACTGTGATGCTCTACTTTAATTGAATGGTGAATATATAGGTCTTGATTTTACTGTGACTCTTTGTACCACAAATACTTACACATATTCCTTTGCATCTATTCAATATTTAAAAAAGTGATTTTTTAAAAAATGGACTGAAGACCAAGCTTCTTGTCCCTGTGGCAGTGTTTATCCTAGTGCACTGTGTAAATCAAGCTCGTTCAACCCACAGCCCGTGAGAACTTTGAATGTGGCCAATACAAATTCATAATCTTTCTTAAAACATTATGAGATTTTTTTGTGTGACGTTTTTGGTTGTTTGTTTTTAGCTCATCAGCTATCGTTAGTGTTAGTGTATTTTATGTGTGGCCCGAGACAATACTACTTCTTCCAATGTGGCCCAGGGAAGCCAAAAGGTTGGACACCCCTGGTGTACATGGTCACTGACTTTTCTCTATTTTGTGTATAACAGAGCAATTAATCACACTCACAGGTACTGCATTATTGTCATTGTGCCATATAGTTGCCATTCAGTCCTCGATTACCATGTCTTCCAAATGCAAACCTTGTATTGCCTTTCGAACAAGTTTCCCTGTGTTCCTTGAGAATGAAAAACGTTAATTCAGATTGGAATTGTGGAAGATCAACCTGTAGTACAATGGAAAAGGAATCTTCTTCAGAGAAATCTGAAGGAGCTGGATGCTAGGACAGAACAGCGTAATGGTTAGGTGCAGGAGACCAGACACACGTGAGCTTTAGTCCTGCTCTGCTGTGTACTAAATGATTGACATTGTCATGCTATTTACTTCCAAGCCTTGGGTTCTTCAGAATGCCTAGGGTGTTGTGAGGATTATGTGGGCTGGTATAAGGACAGCATTTATTTGGGTGCCTAGTGGAATTTAGTGTCAGATAATTGATAGCTGTCTACATTATTATTATTTTAATTATGTAAATTTTACTTTTACATATTTTATTATATTTATATAATAACTGTATTATGCAAAGTTAGCATATAGAGCTATGAGAAGTAAAAATATATCTTAAATTAGCTTTTATTACAAATGGAAAACTTCCAGCTTCAGCGAGCGTTTCGTGTTTTCCTGGGAGGGAAGGGACATGAATAGGCCTCATTTCCCATCACCCATGGATTCATCATCCGACTTGACCCTTCATGATCTCATTTCTTTTTACCTGAAATATAAGGACGATGATGGCAATACTTACCATTAACATTTCACGGGTTTTGGGGGACTCTTCAGGAGGATAAACTATGAGAAAATCTATTTAATAAATATTATTATTATATTCGAAGAAACATTTTTTTGGTACATTCTCGGTAGTTCTCCAGGAACAAAAAGGCAAGTGCTCCAGATTTCAATGTGTGTGATTATGTTTTCGTGACCTCTGATCATTACCGTTGAGGCTGCATAAAAGTGGTTGTGTAAAATATCACATAGCAACATGTCCCATCTGCTTAGCAACAGAAAGAAGAGAGGTAATCAAACATTAAAACAGAACCTGTAGAAAACTAGAGTAAAAAAAAAAAAAAACAACCCTCAAACCCTAAACCTACCATTTTTTTTCCTTAAAAAGCAAAACCAAACCCTGAAATTGTTGCCTGAAAATAATTCTACCAAGATCTCTAACAGTATTGAATTCATTTGAACTCATCATGTAATTCCTTTAAATGGCAAAACTTGAAAGTGTCACAGTCATCAGGATGACTTCTTTAGCCCCTACATGATCGATGTGAAGTAAGAGGAATAAAATAGCCTGCAGGAGAAAAATTCTCCTGTGTGGCAAATTGAGTTCCCAGAACATCAGGGGACAATTTAGTGCTCTGTAAGAAGCGATTTATTAAATAATATTGGGAAGAATTCATTTGCCTCATAGCAGCAGGTAGTTGGCTACGAGAGAATTGCTTACTCACCTGAGATACTTTGGAGTAAATTCATTATAGGTTTACTCATCTTGGGGCTAAAGGAATGTGTCCATTGCTGCTGTAATAATGAATAATTATACTACATAATTTTTGCATTATTGTGTTTACCAGCTGATAGGCCATTGTTATGAACAGGTTTGCCATCTATTTTGATATGAAAAGCATTAAAGGCATTCTTTAGTTAGTACATTATTTCATCAACTCTAAAACACCATTCATTGTAAGATGTAGCATTACATTATGGACCAAGACAGAAAAAAAATGCTGTTAATTAAACCCTGAATGTGTACATAATATATTACTTAATAATGTTTATTTCATACCACTTGAAAGAACTCTTTAAAATTTATTCAGATGTTTTAATTACATATTACTCTTGCACATTCATAAAAAAGCAAAATAGAAGTGAAATACCATGCATACTGAATAAGGTATTCCTAGACATTTTCAAATTCAGAGTTTGACATTTCTGAGTTACTTTTCAACTCAGAGTCACTTATATGCCTATCCAGGTTTTCCCACAAAATTTTTTCTCTATGCGTCAAGAAGGCTGGTCAGGAGGATATCTTTAAGACTATTTCACTATTGTCACTGGCATTAAGATTTTTAATTACTTAGACACCATTTGCCTATCTTTTTAATGAGAATGGTGTGTACTTTGTAGAGGTTTTGTAGATAAAATTTTCCATTTAGAGTACCTAACTGAGGTCCTGGTACATAGTAGTTGCTTAATAATCCTTAATTATTATCAGATAGGCAATGTTGAGTCATCGGAGAATTTTTCTTCTGAAAATGGCGAGAAGAAAATCTGATCTGGATGAGATTCACAGGATATGTAACATTTCCAATCAAACTCCAAGTACCTGATGAAGAATAAAACAAAGTAAATCTTACAGGGCCACAAATGGATTTTGAGGTTTTTCTCTTAAAGTCAGTTTTCCTGAGGGTGAGTAAGCATCCAGGTGTTTATTTATCTTGTAAATCTTCATTTAATTTGGCTGGACAAGAGTTGAGTCATTCTTAGGGTAGTGTGGCTCTATTAGGAATTTAGTAGGACTGATGTCTGTTTTTAAATGTGGAGGGACATTGGTGATGATAAAAATCACCAGTGCTTTAGGAATTCCCACCCTATGCCAAATACAAGGAGAGTGAGGAATTTTACAATCATCACCTCTAATCTTCTCAAGAGATCCTTGGAGTAGGCTGACCACATGTCCTGTTTTAAACGGGATGGAAAACAACGGTACTGTCCCATTTCAAATAGTACACATCACCTGTCTACTGACACCTTGAATTTAGCCCAGCGAAAGCGGGCTGACCATACATACTGTTTGAAACAGGCTGGTACCAGTTTTCTGTCCCATTTAAAATCCAGTCGTGAGAGACCTGCTGCCAATACCCTTGCCAATGGTGAATTTTATCTTTTTTATGCATTATCAATTATATAGAGGAAATCGTAAGCTTATTGTTTAATTTGCATTTTATTCATTGTAACTGATATTGATCTTTTCATACACAATATGTGTATATCTTCTATACATTACTATTGATGATTTCACCCATTTTTTAATGAATGTATTGTTCATTTAATTATTGATTTATAAAAGTTTTTTATAAATTAAGAATTTGCAATGTGTTGTAAATATTTTTCTAGTTTGTTCCTTGCTTTTCAATCATATTTATGTTGCTCTTGAAGTTCCTTTTTTCTCCTCGTCTTTAAGTTTCAGTGTGGAGAATTTAAGCAAGAACTTTAGATTATTTTTTCATTGAAATAACTGTCTTTGATAGGTTCCACTGGGTAGCATACCACTATAATCTTCAAAATCAATATCAGGTCACGGACACTAAATGAAAGCCTTTGAGCAAAAATATAAAAAATAAAAATGTTTTTGCTGTATCATATGTAGTATTATTGTCAATAAAATATGAGAATAGTTTTCTGAAATGACCCTTGACGTACCAAAGCATATGAGTTATGTTTCTGTGTTGTGGCTGCTGAAGTTTCCTTATGCAATTTTATCGACTGGACATGCTTTCCCCCCCTCCCCTATTCATTTACTTTAAAACACAGCTCAATCTGGGATTGTACGGTTATTATAATAGCTTATATTTAATCATATTCTCTGCTGCATCTGGTATAGTCTCTTACCTACAATGAACTTTCAGTTTGTGAATGACTAATTCAAAGACAATTAAGTGGAAAAAGAGAAAAATCTCTTGTTTTTAGTTTTGAATAAAAGCAATCTAAACTATGAAAACATACACCTGGCAATATGTCTGAGATGTATTAAAGCAGTAGAACTCTGAATAAGTTCCAAATTAGGGTTATTATGCAGATGAAGACAATGAAACATGCCAAGATTAAGTGACTAGCTCGAAACTGCATGGAGTTCAGTCTGATTTCTTGAACAAGGTTGTCATCAGGTTGGAGAGCAGATTTGACCAATAACATGACTCAAAGTATGGCAACCATAAGCACACGGTGGGCAAAATTGACTAGTGGCTCTCACTGCTGAGTTCTGCAATCCATTGCCCTGTTTGTGCTGAGACCATCCTTCCCACTGGCGTCCCCCAGACTGAGCATGGCAGCGAGAACAAGGCAGGTCCATTCCTGTGGGACACAGAACTTCACTGATGACCAACACTGATTGAACAACTCCTCCACCACGAAGCCTTGCCCAACTTTCTTAGACCACAGGGCGATCTAGGATGCTTCCTTCCCTCTCTTTTCTTGGAATCAGACATGTATCCTGGTCTGATGCCTCTCCCCATCTTCTCACACTCTTCTCCCATTTTCTCTTACAGACATTACCCCCTAGTAAAATCCTTGCATACTTAATCTTGTTTTGGCATCTGCTTTCTAGACAACGTAGACTAACATAGAAATTGCTGGCCAATTTTCTTCTCTATTAAAGGTTCTAGATATTCTATTTCCCTTTCAAAAACCAAGACTCTTATTAAAGACTTCTTTCTCCAGTAAATAGCAACATAGTACAATTTTAGCAGAAGTGTGGGAACTTTGAAAACTGTCCAAGGATCGTCCGAAAGTCCATTGCACACCCAGTCAGATATCCCCTCAATACTTTCTGAAGACATTGATAGTCGGCATTGATAAAGACGAATTATGCTTTAAAGACTTTTATTTTCCCCTTATAATGCAGGCTGCATACCGATTCATACCCTGTGGTGATATCAAATTATTTAACAGTCAGTTAGAACAAGCACAAGCCTCTACAATATGTACTAATTCCCACCCTGTTCATTCTCATTATCTTTCTTCCATGAAATCAACAATTACTCTTAACTTACATTTTTCATTGAGAAAAATTCAGAAACTTTTATTAGATGTCAACAGGGTATGTGGCCATGGGTAGGAGAAAACATCAGGGGAAAAAACCCCATAAAAGTTAAGGACAAGAAAACTATTAATAGCAGTAAAGAGTTCCTCTTAAGAGTTAAATTCGAGCATGGTTTAAGTTAGAGCAGAGGTTTGCACACCATTATTCTTTAAATAGCCAACAAAGGGTTTTCGAGGCAGCCATTTTTAATTGGTCCAATCTTCATTCATATCTTTTCAAAAACCCTAACAATTTGTGTTGAACTGCATGTCTACCTTCTTGTGTTCCAACTCTTTGGTTCACTTTGTCTGTTGTCTTTCCCATATGGTTCAAAAAAGCACTATGCAGAATGCTTTTCTGAGGCATGCCCTTTGATTCCCAACATTTTTCTGAGGGCCTTAGCTCTATAACCATTACCTGATCATGGTGCTTTCATCTAGGATTAGGTTTTGCACTTCTATTGATCTTCCTCTATGGGGTTGAATGTAGTAAATGAACCTCCTAGTTCTCAACAAATTTGCATGTAATTGCCTGTCCAGTCTTGAACACTGAATACTGGGCTGGAAGAATATACTAGCATTAACAGAGCCAAAAATGTTTTTTTTTTCCCAAAGACTCTGCTCCTTTGTAAAAAGTGGCATATGCATATATGGGAAGAATCAGAAAGCTTTCTCAAGATTTGAGAAAATGGTGAGGTTGGGGGATGCCTGGAAATTATTGCCATTCTACCTAAATCATTATAACCTCACAGGCACCTTTTTGAATAAGTCTAGAGCTGGCATCAACCTCTTTTTGACCACTGGCATGTATTCACTTACATTTATATATCCACAAAGAGAACAAACACTTTAATTGCCCTGTCTCATAACTTCAGTTTCTTAAGACAGGATTTACTACAGAGTGATAAAAGTTTGTCTTGAACTGTGACTTTGATGGATTTAATGATTAATCACATTGGAAGCATTATTGTTGAATAATTTTGAGTCAAAAAGAATTTTTTATTTAACTTCAGACAACCGTTATAATTAATGTGTTATATGCACCCTTAAACTTGTCTTCTGATCTGTCACACTGGATAAGATAGGGAATTTTTAAAGAAGATATAAAATTTATTACAGAGAGATGTCTGATATTTATACTTCCATCCCAGTTAATTTCTTAAATTGAGAAATTGTGTCAAGACTTGAATTTTAATTTTTTGGAAATGACAACACCATGATTATTTGTGCCGTACACTCTTCATCGACTGTATCTCCACTGCAACCATATCCCCTAGCGCATCCTCTATTTGCTTTAAGAATTTTAGTGATGGATTTAGAAAAAGAAACAAATGAAATAAATAATCATTGGAAACCCACTGGGCTGTCTCTTATCTAGGGTTTTAGAAATTCTTTCTCCTAAGTAAATTGTCTTATGTCTTTTTGGAAAACACAGGTGCCCTGCATTCTGATGGCATACTTGGTGTGTCACTGGGAGAGGGCTCAATGCTGCTCTGGTTTGTCCTCTTAAATCTGATGAGTTGATGAAGTCAGCAGTCCAATGACATGCCTTGATCAAGAAGAACTATTTGGGAGAATGTATGACTGTTGAGGAAATGTGGAATGGATTGTTTAATTGCACCCATCACTGATGAAGTTGATGTATGTTAGCACAGACGGGCATCCCGCTGGGGCCTTCCGAACGCTTTCACTCTGCACCATCCCTGTGAAGTGGCAACACTCATGTTAATCCGAGTTACGTTCTTATGCATCCAACTTCGGATGAGCTCAAAATGCAAACCATTAATACTACATTATAAAATGTTATTAGATATAAAAATAGACATATTTAAATTTCATTTTTAGAACCAAGATTTCAGAAAATAGCACATGTCTTCTTGTTTTAGAGCATGTCATTATACCAAGAATTATTTTTGTCACTGTTACTCTATTAGTCCTGCTTCAGGGAAATCATATGACTAATAATAATGCTCCCAGGCACTGGGTTAAGCCCTGTATGTGTTAACTCATTTGAATTTACAAAAATAGAGGGAATATGAGGTGTGGAACACTTTGAGATGAGGAAACTGAGCTTTAGGGAGGATAAGGGGCCTGTCCAAAGAATTGTCCCTGCCTTTGAACCTGGTCATCTGACACAATCTAACTAATGAGATGCTGAAATGTGTCATGTTATCATTATACGGCATTGAAACCACGTGTAAAGTGGGCAGGGTCCCGGATTAGGAATTGGGAGACCTGTGTTCAATTTCTAATACTGATCTCACTTTGCCCATGAAATAGTTGTGTTTTATTTTTTTCCTGCTCTTAAACTAACAAACTAATTAAACTTATATAGGCTAAAAGAAGTCATGCTTTTAAGGTAAAACTTTTATCTCCTCATACGTGACATTTTTACTCCTGATTATGCTTTTGTCTGAATTGCCAGTTCTCTCATAAGTTTATATAAAGAAACATGTTTAAAAATAAAATAAGAATAAAACAGTATACATAAAGAAACATTAAAAATAATATTATTAAATTTCTCCATCATTTTGAAAGGATGGGAAAACCATGGCTAAGCGGCACATCACGCCCAGCTCTCTGAAATGAGTTCCACACCCCAGGTTCAGATGCAGCACATCCTACGGCACAGAAGTAACTGGCAGAATTACTGCTGAAAATATTTTGAGAATTTGGGTAGAAAGGGAAGACTATTGAATGGGAATTATTGAATCAGTCATCATAAAAAAAGACAAAATACGTGTTTTAAAATTGCAAGTGGATAACCCGGAAACCTTCTGTAGTAGGTCATTAAAGGGATGGTGTGTGGAGGAATAGTCACAAGGAGCAAGTGTGTGTTCACCAGTAATGATATCCATGCAGCTTTGTTTACTTTTCAAGAGACTTATTAGATTGATGGGTTTTGAGAATTTTGGAGATGTAGTATATTTGTATTTATGGATTGGAGTAAAAATGATGATACACATTTTAAAAGTTCTCAAAGTTTTGTATGTACTTTGAATCAATGCTTCTCTAATTTTTGGAAGTCTGAATAGATCTTGCTTGGGACCTAGAAGTAATACCATGCAGTATTTGTCTCTGTCCAGCTTATTTCACTTAGTATCATGTCTTCGAGGTTCATTCATGCTGTCACAAATGACAGGTTCTCCTTTTTTAAGGCTGAATGATAATATTATATATGTATTATACACACACACACACACACACACACACACATATACATATTTCAAAAAAAATTGTATTTTCTTCATTTATTCATTCATTGATGGATGCTTTGGTTGTTTCCATAATTTGACTACTGTGAATAATGCTGCAATGAACATGGAGTGCAGATATCTCATAAGATAATGATTTCGAGATAATGGTTTTGTTTCCTTTGGATGTATATTTAGAAGTGGAATTTCTGGATAATATAGTTTTGTTTTTAATTTCTTAAGAGACCTGCATACTCATTTCCACAGTGGCTGTACCAGTTTGCATTCCCACCAAGAGTACATAAGAGTTCCCATTTGTACACATCCTACCAGCATTTATCTCTTATTTTTTGAGAATAAACATTTTATCAGGTGAGAGGTGATATTTCACTGTGGTTTTGATTGACATTTCCCTAACAATTAGTGATGTTGAACATCTTTTCATTTACATTTGGCCATTTGTATGTTTTCTTTGAAAAAATGTCTGTTCAGTTCCTTTGCTCATTTTTAATTGAGTTATTTATTCTTTTTTGTATTTAAGTTGCTTGTGTTCTTTGTGTATTTTGGATATTGACCCCTTATCGGATATGTAGTTTGCAAATAATTTCTCCCATTCCATAGGTTGCCTTTCCATTTTGTTGATGGTTTCTTTTGCTGAGCATAAGCTTTTTAGTTTGATGTAGTCCTACTTATTTATTATTGCTTTTATTGCCTTTGCTTTTGGTGTCAAATCCAAAAAAAAAAAAAATCATTGCCAAGACTAATGTCAAGAATCTTACCCCCTCTGTTTTCTTCTAGTTGTTTTACCATTTCAGGTCTTACATTTGAGTCTTTAGTCCATTTTGAGTTGATTTTTATGTGTGGTATAATATAGGGGTACAGTTTTATGTTTTTTCACATGGCTGTTCATTTTACTTAACATCATCGGTTGAAGAGACTATCCTTTTTCTATTGGCTCCTTTGTAAAAAATAATAATAATAATCAACCAGATATGCTTGAACTTATTTCTGAACTCTCTATTTTGTTCCATTGGTCTATGTGTCTTTTTTAAAATTACCACTACCATACTGCTTTGATTACTATTGCTTTGTAGTATAGTTTGAAAGTAGTAAGTATGATGCTTCCTACTTTACTTTTCTTTCTCAAGATTGCTTTAGCTGTTCAGAGTCTTTGTAATTCTATACAAATTTTAGAATTGTTTATTTTCTTATTTCTGTGAAAAATACCACTGGAATTATAATAATAGGGATTGCGCTGAATCTGTAGATCACTGTGGTTGTGTGGATATTTTAAACTTACTAAGTCTTTCAGTTCATGAGCACAAAATATCATTCTGTTTCTTATTTGTTTTTTTCAGTTACTTTCATTTAGTCTTATAGTTTTCAGTAAACATATCTTTCACCTCCTTGGTATTTTATTCCTTGGTATTTATATTCCTAGGTACTTTATTCTTTTTGATGCAATTGTAAATAAATTATTTTCCTAATTTTTCCTTTTGATAATCTATTGTTATTGTAAAGAAATAAACTAATTTTTTATTTTGATATAGTATTCAACAACTGACTGAAATTTTTAATTAGTTCTACAAGTTTTTTGGTGGGATTCCTAGGATTTTATATATATAATATCGCATTATCAAATAGTGACAGTTTTACTTTTTCCTTTCAGATGCCTTCTATTTCTTTTATGTTGCCTAATTTCTTTGGTTAAGATTTCTAATACTATGTTAAATAAAAGTGGTGAAAGTAGGCATCCTTATCTTGTTCCCGATCTTAACCCATTTCCTGTTTGCCCAGCGAATACTGCCCACCAGCACTTGAGGCTGTAGCATTTACCCCCAGGTAACTCACAGATTATAATCCTAACCTTAGCCCCAAAGTTTGCCACAAAATGTCTCACTTTTATTATTATTTTCTCATTGCTCTAGTATAGCGATAGTTTTGGGAAAGAAAGGACATCATTCTATTTATAGCATTCTGTTTTTAGTAGTGGTATTTCCATTTAGAAAATACAGTAATTCTTGATCACTGAAAATGTCAAAGTCTACAAAACATAGCATTGCAATGAGTGAAAAAATGACTACTTACTGACCATCATAAACATTTCTGTTACATTAGGATTAGAGAGAAGCTCAGTTTAAAAATAACTCCAAGAATAGTTTTTATGTTTTATTTTCTCATTGAAAATCAGTCATATTTGTTTCAGCCTCAAAGAGTGTATTTATGTAAAATTAAATGCACATAGCAGTGAGGTGCACTTTTTTTTTTCTAAATGGGAAATGGGTTAAAGTAGAAGCTTTCAGGCTTTCATCGTTGTGTATAATGTTAGCTGTGGGCTTGTCATAAATGACAACGTCTTACAGTACGTTCCCTCTATTACCTGCTTTGTTGTAAGTTTTTTATCATAAATGATGTTAAATTTTGTCAAATGCTTTTTCTGCATTTATTGAGATGATCATATGATTTTTATTTCATTTTGCTAATATGGTATATCTCATTGATTGATTTGTGGATGTTGAACCATCCTTGCATGTCTGGAATAAGTCCCAGTTGATCATGCTGTTTAATGGATTATTGAATACAGTTTGCTAATATATTTTTTGGGGGTATTTTTGCCTCTATATTATTCATCAGGAATATTGGCATACAATTTTCTTTTGTGCTGTCCTTTTCTGGTTTTGGTAGCAAAATAATGCTGGCCTCATAAAATGAGTTTGGAAGTGTTACTTCTTTTCTATTATTTGGACGACTTGGAACATTTTGGTATTACTTTTTCTTTGACTGTGTGGTAGAATTCACCAGTGAAGTCATCTGGTCCTGGCCTTCTGTTTGCTGGAAAGTTTTTGATTACTGATTCAATCTTCTTATTACTAATTGGCCTGTTCTAATTTTTTATTTATGATTCAGTCTTTGTAGGTTGTCTGTAGTAATTTATCTATTATTTCTAGGTTGTCCAATTTGTTGACATGTAATTGTTCATAGAAGTTTCTTATGTTCCTTTGTGTATTTGTATGGCATCAGTTTTAATGTCTCTTTCATTTATAATTTTATTTGTATATGTTCTCTCTCTTTTTTTCTGGATAAGTCTAACTAAAGATTCATCTATTTTGCTTATATCTTCAAAAAGTAGTTCTTTCTGTCATTAATCTTTTCTATTGTCTTTTCGTTTCCATTTCTTTTATTTCTGCCCTGATGTTTGCTTCATCCTTCCCAATACTCACTTTTCACTTAGTCTGTTTTTTTACAAGTTGCTTGAGGTAAAGAGTTAGGTTGTTTATTAGACATCTTTCTTTTTTCTTAATGTAGGTGTTTATCATGCTAAACCTCCTTCTTAGAACTGTTTATGCTGCATCCCATAAGTTTTGGTTTTATTGTGTTTCCATTTTCTTTTGTGTCAAGATATTTCTTAATTACTCTTGATTTCTTCTTTGACTCATTGGTTGTTTAGAAACATGTTTAATTTCCATGTATTTGAATTTTTCAGTTTTTTACCTGTAAATGATTTCTCATTTCACACCATTGTGGTTATTAATAATGCTTGATATGACTTCAGTCTTATTAAATTTATTGAGAGTTGTTTTGTGACCTGACATATGAACTATTCTGGAAAATGTTCCATGTGAATTTGAGAAGAATGAGTATTCTGCTGCTGTTGGATGGAATGTTTCATATATCTGTTAGATTCATGTATATGTCTATTAGTTTAAATCCAATGTTTTCTTATTGATTTTTCTGTCTGGACATTTTATGAATTGTTGAAAGTGAGGTTGAAGTTTTCTGTTATTATTGTATTGCTGTCTGCCTCTCCCTTTATATCTGGTAATATAAGTTTTATACTGGGGGTGCCAAAAAAGTGTATGCACATTTTAAGAGATGTATTATCTATGTATTACATAAATGCTGATGGTAACCACTTTGACTATCTCTTATAATTGCAGAAGTCAAGTGTGACTTGTATTCATCTTTTGTTATCAGTATATTGAATATTACAATTTTAATACAGTTTATTTTTCTTAAAATGTGTATACATTTTTTGGCATATTTAGGTGCTCATATGTTTGGTTCCCAAATTTTGGCTACTGCTGTATTTTCTCGACAAATTAACTCTTCATCATTATATAATGACCTTTTTTGTCTCTTGCTACGGTCTTTGGTTTAAAGTCTGATGAAAGTACAGCTACTCCTGCTTTCCTTTTGTTTCAAATTGCATTGAATTTTTTATTCTAACCCTTAGTTTTTAGTCTGTGTGTGTCCTTAAAGCCAAAGTTAGTCTCCTTAGGCAACATATAGTTGGGTTTTGTGTTTTTATCCTCATTTTATGTTTTTATGTCTTCAGACCAAAGAATTGAGTTCACTTACAAGTAAAGTAGTTTTCGATAGGCACACACACATGAATGTCATTTTACTAATTGTTTTCTGAATCAAACTAATTGCTTGGTTCCTTTGTTTCTATCTTGTTCTCTTCGTGATTTGATGGTTTGGTGTACTGTGACTCCTTTTTATTTAGCTTTTGTGTATCTACTCTAAGTTTTTCCTTTGTGAGGATTACATATCATATCCCATATTAATAATAGTCTATTTTAAATTGCTAACTTAATTTCAAACACATACAAAAGCTCTACATTTTATGTTTTGATGTCACATTTTACATCTTTTTTACATTATGCATCATTAATATATTCTTGTAGGTATAGTACTTTCAAATATTTTTTCTTTTAATTATTGAACTAGAGTTATAAGTGATTTAACCATCACCACTACAACATTAGAGTATTCTGGATTTAACTATATGTTTTCTTTTACCAGTTAGTTTGATTCTTTCATTTGTTTTGCTGTTACTACTTAGTGTTCTTTGTTTTAGTTTCAAGATCTCCCTCTAATATTTTTTGTAAGGCTTGTCTAATATGATCTCTATCAAAATCCCAGCTTCATTTTCAGTAGAAATTAATTAATGAATCCTAAAATTCATGTAAAAATGCAAAGGACCCAGGTTAGCCAAAATAATCTTGAAGAATAGAACAAAGTTGGAAGACTCACACTTCTCAGTTTCTAACTTTAGTAGAAAGCTACAGCAATCAAGACAGTGTGGTACTGGCATATGTAAGGGATGGTTGGAAAATATCCAGCCATATAATATGAAAAATAGAGGCATTTATAGCTGGATATTTTTCCACACACACACACACACACACACACACATATACATATATACATACACACACACTCACATTTCTAATTTAAACAGTTAAACTATAAAAATTTTAGAAGAAAGCATAGTAATAACTCTTCTTGACCATGGATTAGGTGATTGTGTTTACTTCTTTTTAGATACGACTCCACCAAAAGCACAAACAGCAAAAGAAAATGATAGATGAATTAAATTAGGTGTCATCAAAATTTAAAAATTTTGCTCTTTGAAGGACACTATTAAGAAAATAACAAGTCAACCCACTTCATGAAAGAAAATATATGCTAATTATGCATCTGATAAGGGACTTGTTTCCAGAATAAAGAACTCTTACAACAGTAAAATAAAAAATAACCCAATGAAAAAAATAGGTTTATTATTACTAAAACAGACGGATATTTTCCTACACAATACTCAAAATAAATTTGTATTTTGAATTATATTTTTACTTCAAGTGATTTAAGATAGATATTCTGAGCACTTTAAATTACAAATGTTCAGAAACATAACTTTCCTCACTTGGTCAGAAGTTTTTATCACAAGTTTTAACGATGTTACCTGAAGCTTTCTGTAGCCCCCAACTAGACTTTTTTTTCACAACCTTGTGAAAGTATTGGTGATAAAACATCAAGAGCAGGAGAAACAATGCCCTTATTTTCCTCTTTTTAAAATTAAACAAACAAAGCCTTTGCATTTTAGAAGTTCAATAAACCCTCATTCATGACACAATTATCAAATTAATAACACTTAGAAAATTTATTTTTGTTTATTCTTGAGTTTTGGGTGGTTTTGTTTCATTGAGAGTTGGTTTTCCTTTACTTGGTCTGGAATTACTAATCCAGAATAGGCACTATGGAAAGGCTAGTATGGAGAATCTTTTTATTTGTTTCAAATGGGAATTTTTATTGCTACAACATCTGTTACAAATCTGCAATAGCTGGTAACAGAGGTTTATATAAAGCTCTTACTCTACTGATCATATACATTGGATTTGGAAAAGACCTATTATAATATACTTCATATGTATAGAACATTCATATCAAAGCTCAAAATCAGGAATTTCAAAATAAGCTGACTCCAAGGCAATCAATTAATGTACTTTAAACAGTGCATCCAGAATTTCCAGTAACCAGATTTATTATAACATCATATGTATTACAATGAAATCTCATAACTGTCAATTATGTTTTCATTCATTTCATTAGCAGAGAGGCCTGATATTTTGTATAGCTAACTGAGAATTCATGGCACTTAGGATACAATTGTATTATAAATTGCTTTATTTTAAAAAATGCCTCTTTGTGTCATGGCATGATTGATATTTTGGCAGAACTGTGTATAACTCTGGAAATAATGCTCATTACTTAACTGATGCATTTGTAGGAAAGATACAAAAAGTGAAAAAATATTTTTGTGGAAAAAAATAGTAATTGCATTTGGGATATGTATGACTTCATAGGTGTAGTGGGTAGGGGATTTTTCTGAACTACCTTTACATACTTTCATCAATACATAAAAAAATACCAAGTATTTATGCATTAATTCACTATACAAATATTGTATAAATGCCTATTAAGTGTCATATACTGGAACAAACATTGTGTATACTGTTGTGATTATAACGAACCTGGTCAAAGTCTTTGGCAAACTAACAGTTCTGTAGAAGAATCAGAAATAAACATGAAGATATCTTATAGATGAAAACACACTCACACACACACACACACACACACACACACACACACAAAATGTTTCAGATAGTAAATTCCATATGAATTGGTGCTAAATCAAGATTTTAAAAATAGGTGGCAAAATCATTCAGAAAAATTTAACTCCTTCTATCAGATAAGGAATATAAAAGTGTACAGAAGGAGAGAATGAAGAAAGAGAATTTTTGGAGAAACTTTGTGTGTTCCATGAGTTAGTTCTCCTTCCCCACCTCAACTCAATAAAAGAGCAATTGATTTCAATTCTTCAATTCTTAAGAAGATTTTCATAGAGACAATCCTGAGAGTTGATGTATGTTCTCTACAGCAAGGAGACCCAGTGATGGTCTAAGTCCTACCTAAGAAATGCTATAGGCATGGAATATGCTGCCTGACTCCCATGGGACAAGTTGAACAAGAAGTTGCTGCTGTGCTATACAGCCTGCATTATCCGGTGTTGCTGAGGCAAATCTATGTGAGTGATTTTAGTGGACTAAATGTGGGCCAAGTGAGAGAGAGTATCAGCCTGATACTATCTGAGGTTCTGTTTAGGATCAGATCACTCCTGAGGAGGCAAACAGACTTCAAAAAACTGAATCTAATTCCTTGATTTCAGAGGCAGAGTCGATAGAAATCAATGAGCCGGTGCATCTCCAGCTTCATGTGAACTACAGGTGAGAGTTCCCCCAGTGACAGGAATCTCCTAAGAACCCAGGAAAGGACCTACGAGAGAGATACCCCGCTACCTGCCTGACTCAGAGAGTAGAATGCTAACTAGGCTGAACAGATGTACTGTTTTAAAAGAGACAGAAAACAACAGTACTGTCCCATTTCAAATGGTGCATATGGTCAGCCTAGTCTCACTAGGCTAAACTCAAGGTGTCAGTAGGCTGACCACGTGTACTATTTGAAAAAGGGCAGTTGTTTTCTGTCTCTTTTGAAATGGTACATGTGGTCAGCCTAAATTGCTAACTCACAATGGTATCAGTAGAGTGAAAACTTACCTTTCCCCTTTCCTGTGTTCCATGAAGAAGTCAGAAACCACAGGTGGGGCAGAAAACATATAAATGGAAGATTATTTATACTTCTGTCTTTGAATTTCCTTGTCTTTAAAGATTGAGTTAATACACTACACCATAGAGTTGCTAAGAGGATTAAATGTTACGTGAGACAAATACATAGGGCACTGAAAAGTGACTGACACATGTTAAGTACTATGAAGGGGTTAGGTACCATTTAAAAAAGAAGCAGCAGTACCCAGTTTCGGTATTAAAGAAAGAAAGGAGGATGATTTCAAGGACAGTGTCAAACATAAAGAAAAATAAGTGGGGGGACAACAAATGCAAAAAGAATATTGAGTTTGTCCCAAATTGCTTTTGTTCTGCACTGTAATCTGGATACCCAGGCCAGGTGTCCGTCATCGAAGGGAGCTGAAACTATTAGTGCTCCAAACAGGGAAGGAAACGTAGCACACAGTCTTTGCAGATTGTCTGTACTTACGTATTTAATACAATGATTTCAACTCTCCACACTGTTTTTCCTCTGGAAACCTTCGCAGCAGATTGGCTTGAACCAAAACAGGTATTTCCAATCGTTTCCAATTACTTTGCCTAAAAAATTATGTTCCTCTCTTTATTGCAAACATTAACCTACATGGAATAAAGTAGAACATTGCTAAAGAGCAAGGGTGCTGGTTATCTTTGTTAAATGATAAACATGGCGGCCGTGTTTTCTTAGCTGCGTGCAATGTTCACCACTCGGCTGGTTTATCCTTGGAAGTCTCCTATTGATGT
This sequence comes from Lyroderma lyra, assembly GCA_004026885.1. Lineage (NCBI taxonomy): Eukaryota > Metazoa > Chordata > Mammalia > Chiroptera > Megadermatidae > Lyroderma > Lyroderma lyra. The sequence goes on along the minus strand of PVJL010001935.1, from coordinate 26,415 downwards.
TATCACTTAGAGTAGTTGTTTCCAATGACTTTTTAGGTAGGTGACTCACTTCCATTATTGTTCAACATTTCCCCATGGAGCAGTGGCTCCTGGCGTAGGGTAGGGACTGCACAACTGTTGGGAGAAAAGGGGTGTGTAGTTGGAAACCTCCAAAATGACTCTGCTATGGGTCACCCTTTCCTTGCACTTGCCACACACCAGCACCTCACTCATTTCACCTGCATCTCCACAGGCAACTTGGGAAGCTGATCATGAAAGTCCGAGATGATGTAAGGAATTAATATGTCTTTTGTTAAGAGAGATGAGGTTACTACAATCCATTTTTATTGAGATATAAATCATGCAGGATACAATTTATTCACTTAAACTGTACAGTGGTTTTTAGTATAGTCACAGATGTGTGCAACCATTCCTATAGTCAATTTTAGAACTTTTCTTATCACTCCAAGAGAAATCCTGTACCCTTTAGTCATCACCCTCCTGACCCCTACACCCGTCCCCTAAACAACGACTAATCTTTCTGTCTCTATAGATTTGCTCTACTGTGGACATTTCATATAAATGGAATCACATATTATATTGCCCTTTATGACTGGTTTCTTTCACATAGTGTAATACTTTCAACTTTCATCCATGTTGTGCAGTACATCAGTACTTTTTTCTATTTATTTCTGAAAAATATTACTTCATATGGGTATACCATATTTGTTTACCCAATCATCTGTTGATGGACATTTCAAACTTTTCTTTTTTGGTCATTGCATCTCAAGTATGCAATGTACCAAATCATGTAATTAATTTTATTTTGAATGGCATTAACAGATTATTGATCTATCTACATACACTCAACTAACTCAAGAGAGTGGTATAACTTAGAAAATTATAAACAGTAATGGATATGTCACCATAACCATCACTGAGAAGTAGGGCTAATCAGTTTCAATTGCTAAAAAGTGAATAGAGCCAGCAATCCTGGAATGAGTTAGCAGCGCTAAGGAACTTCCCAGGATTCTCGGAGGACCGGAGTCAATTTGCCTGTCCCTGCCCCTGCTGCTAACTAGCATTGACGTTTTATTTGCAGATGGAAGAACAAGTAAGGTTTAAATCATCAAGAATTTTTGAAAAATTGATTCTCTACTCTCTATGTCAATTATTTTCAATGGGAACAAACATGTCTTTTGAAAAACATAGCATCTTTTAAACCACTACCAAAATATTAGGGCCAATATCTATATTTTTTGTCTTGGCAGAGTATGTGTAAACACGCCATGCCTTGCTTAAATATTCATAAGACTCCTAGCTCGCAGTACAGTAACTTAATAATAATATATTTTGAAGAGGGAATGATGCTGTGGAGCTTGTGATACCACTAATGGATTTGAAGAGGATGGTAATGCATTGTAGGAGGAAGTGAATTGAGCTCTCGTGTGTAAAGAAGGATTATAAAATATAATTATGAAAAAGCAACAGTGGCAGGCTTGAGGAAGTTCTGTTGATGTGTGGGTACTACAAACGACATGTTTTGTTGATGAGAAAGAAGGCTTAGATGGATATTTACCGTGCTAGCAATCTTCTCTGTCCAGAAACACGGAATGCATTATAGAAATGGCCATTTTGTCAGCTCCGGAGTGAACATTAAATAGTGTAAGGTGGAGGCTGACAAGACCCATGCGGCCTTTCGTTCTGAGTAGCAGTTGTCTCGGAAGGCTAAGCTTGCCTAGCAAGAGCTTCATGAAGGCACTGGAAGAAAAAAAAGTGATATAACTGTCAAAGTAGAGGAAAACTTTTTTTTTCCTTGTAAAAATAAGCTTAAGGAATTCTAGGAAATTAAATAATTCATGCTATCTTGCTGAGAGTGGAGGAAGCATGAGAACATTTCTGAATATTATTTCCTGGATGCAGCATGGACAACTTTTTACAAATTGTAGGCCTCAGTGGGAGTAACTACATGGGGCCACACAATCACAACCTTGACTTTTCTTTAAGTTTTCAGTTCTCATCTTACTTCTTTACCTAAGGCTCTGCCTCCTCTGGCAGAATAAAAGAATGTTCTTAGAATATTGATCCAATAGTTACTGGAAAAAAATGCAAAATACTCCATAATCAATATTTGTACAAACACCAGAGAGACAGATCTTAATTGATACAGCTTTAGTCTCAATTCATAACCTTCAGGGCAAATTATTAACCATATGCTGAAAGCTCAGTGTTTTACTGCAGTCTTTAAGTAAGGGATATATACATATGAAATAGCAATATAGTTTATTTTTCAGGAGCATATAAAGTAAATGAGTGTTGCCCTTTGATGGAGATATCTGAGAAGATAAATATGTGTTCTAATAATTTTGACATTGTTTAAAAGATTTATGAAATGACGTGTCCCTGTAAAGGTATCAATTAAACATTACGAAGGAATGCAAGCACAAAATATGAGGGCTGTCTGGAAAAACCCAGCCCCAAACGCCTCTATTTTTCATATTGCATGGCTGGATTCTTTCCGGACAGCCCTTCATATATGCAATACGAAGTTTAAACAGTTGTTAACATTTGCTGTATGAGGATCAGATCTTCTCTCTTCTTCTTCTTCTTCTTCTTCTTCTCCTCCTCCTTCTTCTTCTTCTTTCTCTCTCCCTCTCCCTTCACTCCTTATCCTAGTAGATTTAATTCTACCAATATCCAAATTCTCAACCTCATTTATCTCTCTCCCTCTTCAAAGGAAATCGCTATTAAGAAACTGGTATTAACATTTTCCAGGCATTTTTCAAGAGCAGTTTTAGGTTTACAGCAAAATTGAGAAAAAGGTACAGAGATTCACCACATACTCCCTGTCCTCACCCATGCATAACCTCCCCCATTTTTGGTGACACTCACCAGAATGGTACCTTTTCTTTTTTTTTTTTTTCACCCAGGATGACACATTACAATCATCCAAGTCCCCAGTTTGCCTTCGGGTTCCCTCTTGGCATTGAGCATTCTATAACCTTGTAACACCTTACAGAGTTGTTAGTGCAGGGCTGCCAATGAAAGTTCACGGTGGCGAGTTCGTGAACTTAATTGTCAGATTTTGGGTACAATGACAGCTCTCATGGCCACTCCAAAAAGTAATTTCAAAATTGCTTTGAAGAATGGACTAGACACGGGTGAGGGTACACAGCTTCCCAAGGGGAGTACTTCGAAGGTGACCGCAGTGATACTTAGCAATGAGGTATGCAGCACTTTTTCTAGGATGAGTTCGTGAAATTAATTGTCTGACCTTGTATATTTCAGCCACTCAGTTTTACATTTGTCCTAACTCCTTCTTCTAGGACTCAAATAATTTAGGGGTGCTTTTTCAAATTTGTAAACACATGCAATGACAGTAATACTTTTATTATTTTAATTTTACTGCATCACAGAGAATTTAACTGATATTTTAAATTCTTTGGTATTTGTTGAGACTTGATTTTGGCTTGGTATGATCTACCTTTGTTTATAAGGTCAAGCTCTAAATTTGTTTCATATCTTAATTTATTTTTACTCAAGGTGGTCTATCAATTACTAAAAGATATCCTCTTACAATTTACTACTAGAACTATTATTGTGTCTGTTTCTTCACAATTTTAGGCATTCTTGAATATATTTGAGATTATATTTTTTAAAGCATGTAGTTCAGAATTGTCCTTATGCTGTCATAGTGGTTTTTTTCATCTACCTGTCTGTCTTTTTGTCTGTCAATCTGTCTGTCTAGTCTTCTGTTTATATTTGTCAGATATATTCTCTTCCATTTCTTTTTATTTCTTTTTTTAAAATTGATGTCTCGTTACATGAGTTTGTTGTTTACAGCATTGTCTTTTTGGGTGACGTTTCCAGCTTATCTTTTCCACAGCAGACTCTGTGACTCAGATTCGGGTTAGCTAGTTTATGTGGCAAGTAAAGCCAGGGAAGCTTAAGTGAGAAAACGGAGGAAGTGAGGTGAGTGGAAAGCCAATACAGTTTGTGCGAAAAAGCAGATGACCTGACTGGAGAACTGGGGCTCAGTCACCCTGAGGACCCTCTCACAAACCTTCCCCTGGGGGCCCGGGAGGCTGGGAGATTTAAACACTGGCTTCGTGTCCTAGAGGGTTGCCCTGGACATTAACTTCCTCACACATCCTGACTGATGGTCTGCACAGTCAGAAAGCTTACGGCAGTGCTCAAGCAGAGCAGACAACCAGGTGCTCTGGACAGGTAGGTGGGGAGCTCTCAGGGTACAGACAACCAATAGCAGCTGGAGAGGAACTCAGGTAGAGGAAGAGTTGTGGGGTTGGGGGTCAACAGTGCCTGGGTTTCATTTAACTGTGTCTGGGTTTAATTTTGTAAATATAACCTGAGAATCACTCTTTTCCACCTATGGGTTCTTGTCCATTTAAATTTATTTGGATTATTTTCCCCCACAACTTACTTTTATGTTGTTTATCTATTACACTTTTCTTGGCTTTCTTTTTTTTTTTTCTCCTAGCATGTGTCACATGTACTGACTTTTGTTTATGCTCATTTTCCTCCTTCTACTGGTTTTGAAAATAAACGTTTAATTTTAATTTTTTGTGATGACCCTTAAAATTCGAATAAGAAATAATTAACCTAAAGTTATTTGTTATCTCTAACTTTCTCAAGACAGTAATAGAAACTAGACTTCTTTATTTGCAACACCCTGTGTCCTCCTTCCACATGTGAGTAGCAGGTGCACAATATTTTAGTTTACACTTTGTCTTTCTTATACCATATTTAGTTATTATTTTCTATGCAGTCAATACTTGTTTCTAATGTATTTGTTCAATGTTTCTCACCTCCCACTCCTTCCATGTGGATTCAATGTCTTTTCTTATTAAATATGTCTTTTAGCACTTCTTTCACTGAAAATTTATAAGTAGTAAATTTTCTTAGTTTTTTTTGGAAGAGGGGGAAAATGGTTTACTTTTTCTCACTCTTAAAAAATGGTTAGTTGAATGCGAATTCTCATGTGACAATTTTTTTGTAAATATTTTAAATAAATTGTTTCACTGTCGTGTGGCTTTTATTGTTTATCGTCTATCAAAATTTTGTTGGCTTTTAATTCTGTTTCTCTTTTTTAGTATTCTTTGGTTTTTATAATAATATGTCTAGGTGTGGATTTGCTTTTTATTTCTGCTACTCTAAAGTCAACTAGACACACATCTTCAATCTGCGGACTTAGTTCTTTCATCATTTATCAGAAAATTTCAGCCATTATCTCTTTGAATATTGCCTCTCTCTTTTCTTTTGGAGCTCACATTAGCCATGTCCTAGAATTTGTTATTTTATCTAGCATGTCTCTTCATCACTTTTTTATATTTTCTGTCTTTGTGATATTTAGTCCTTTATTCTGTGTAATTTCCTCAGAGCCATCTTCCAGTTCACATATTCTCTCAGCTACTTTTAATCTATTCCTTAATTTACCTATTGAGTTTTTAAAATTCAATGATTAATGTTTTATTTGTATAAGTTCTAATTGGCTTATTTCCAATACCTTATTTCTAGCCTAAGCAACTTGACAATTGGATTTTATGCCTTTAATTATTTTACTTATTGTTTTGTTCACTTTCTGATCATTGTATTATCATCTGAAGTTCTTGCAATTCTAATCCTGCCTTGTCTTATACATGCTGGATTGATTTCTTCTGTGTTTGATAATTTTTTATTGTGACTACATCTTCCAGGTGGAGCTTATTATTTTTTTTTTTTTGACAATCCTTTGGTTCTGAGTTTTGGAAATGGCTACCTGTCCCAGGACTATCAATAGTTTATGAGCAAACTTTGTATTAATTCTTACGTTGGAGTTTTCCAGACCATGTGGTAATACCTGAGCAAGAAGGAAGTATATCTGCGTTTGTGTTTTCAAGAGGCCTTTTATTTGTTTTGCCGAACCTTCCTTGGCTTTCTTTTTCCTTCCTTGTGCCTACTGTCATGTTTTCCCCTTGTCCTCTTTCTCTTGTATACTTTCCAAGGAGCCCAGTTGTTGAGATAATTTCTGCCCTAACTACCCTTTTGCATAGGGGATGGCCTTATCTTTTGTCATCACGCTGGTATTAAAATCCAGCCTCTAGGTGACCAAGACAGAATCCTCACCCCACATTATACCCATTTATTTTATTTTATTTTTTTTATTTATTTTTTTTTTTTGGTATGTGGGTAGCTCCCTGGCTGGGAATCGAACCCAGGCCACAGTGTTGACAGCGCCAGCGCCGAAGCCTTAAGCCACTACACCACCAGGGAACTCCCTATACCCATTTTTTACCATTTCTATTTTTGGTTCTTTTTTATTTCTGGCTTATAGAGATGGCCTTCTAGTTCTTGAAAGCTCAACTAAGAATTCAAATGACTTTTGGTTATTTTTATGCACTATTTCTAAGGGACTGTTTGGGGAGAACCTTCAGACTTAGTTGGTCATATTGTTGCCCTGAAAATCCTGCACTAATTCTTTTGAAATAGGTGTCAGAACACCCTTGCACTCTGAAGGCTAAACTTATTAGTGAGTAGTCATTTATTACACGCTTGAGTTTGCAGAGGTTCAAATAACAGTGCATAGGGGCAAGCCACTAAATTTGTCTCCACTTTAAGATTTGAAATAGGGTTTTATGAGAATAAAGTGAATAGCGCATGTATTTTTCAAATGTACATTATGCATTACTATCACATTATACAGAACCTGTGACATTAAGTAGACTGAACATAAAAACTCAATATTTGTGCATTTCCCCCTATGTCCTAGTAGTGAATAATTCAGAATCATAACAAATAGAATGAATCCATCACATATTAAACTACACTTTTGGCTCACCCAGGGTTTGGAGAATTCTTGTCTTTCTTTTTCTTTTCTTTCCTTTCCTTTCTCTCCCTCCCTCCCTCCCTCCCTTTCTCCTTCCTTCCCTACCCCCACCTCTCTCTCTCTCTCTCTTTCTTTCCTTAAATTCCCCCCTACGTATACCTTTTCTGAGATAATCTGATATGTGTCTGACAATAGAATTTAAATAAGACTTAATCAGTTCAGCAGAAAAAAGTAAAACTCATCTTACTCAGACTCTGAAATTGTGCATTTTCTATTTGTGATGCTCACTTGCACACCTGTGATAAAGGCATGGCGATACAGGTATGTATTTGTTGTCTGAAATGACAAAAGAAATCACAATAGCTCATCATGGACTTCCAATCAAGAAGTCTGAGTTGGTAAATGCTGTGCTCGCCTCCTCCCACAACCACATCAAAGTTACACTTAAACTACAGAACACACATCACTGAGAATCACCCGAAGTCAGGCTGAACAGAAGGCCTGTAACTACGGGCATACAGAGGAAGCCACCTCGAGACTGGTAGAAGGGGTGGAGGCCCGGAACCGGGCTGGTCCCACACATCGTATGTGTGGTGGTTAAAAGTCAGGAGGGGTATCTCCCTGTAGAGCTTCGAGGGGCCCCAGTCCCACACCAGGCATCCCTACCCTGGGTTCCAGTGCTGAGAAGTCCCCACAGCTTCCGGTTGTGAAAACCAACAGAGATTGTGACTGAGTGAGACAGCGGGAAAAGAGACATCTGGGGACTCCTGGGCCTCTGCAGGTATACCGGGCGTTGGCTAACTGCACCCACGGGCCAAATGCAGCTGCCTCATGCGTTGTGTGGCTTGTGAGCTAAGAATGGTCCTTACCTTTTACAGTGGCTGGAAAAAATTACAAGAAGAATGATATTGTGTGATAGATGAAAAGTACAGGGCATTTAAATGGCGGTGTCTGGAAAACTGTTGTGGGCATGCGCTCGTGCTTACTCGTTTCCGGATGACTTATAGCTGCCTTGGTGCCTCAATGGCAGTCGAGGAGCTGCAGCAGACACCTGAGGGCCTGCACAGCCTAACATATTAACTATCTGGTGTTTTTTAGAAAAAGCATGCGAGAGTCTAGTTCTCTAGATGGTGAATTCCTTGAGGACAGAAAAGAAGTTTCCAGGGGGCAATAGACCCGTAGAGCCTGGCATAGTTATCTACACGGCAAACTCTAAATATAGATTATGTTTATGAATGAACGTATGAATAAACAAATCAGTAAAACAATAATCTATACATCTGAAACTAATAAAAAAATCTGTTTATTAAGTAAAAACAAAAAACAAAGGAATAATCTAGAAAGCTTTCAAGAGCTGTTGTTTCCATATTTTCTTTGTAATTGATTTTTGTGGAGGGCCCAGGGTAAGTGTGTAAAGGAAAAACTAGTTTGCTACTTCTCACAGCGCCCTGACACCGAATGTCTGGGGTTTTTACACCAACCAGTTCTTCGGCTCCTTACGGACACCAACTGGGTGTCCTACAATTTAATTCAATTCTGATTGTACCTGCAGTCAGCATAGACCCCACAGGTAAGGGCTCAGTCCCCAAAGGGTATGCCCCCCACTTCTAATGCCAATCACAAGTCTAGGCCTTCCGTACTTCTGACTGACCTGGTGTATATTGGGGGTATTCTTATGCGCCCCCAACCCTGCCAAGTTTGAACATTTGTTAGGATGGCTCACAGAACTCAGGAAAGCACTACTTACTATTACTGGTGTGTTATAAAGGATATGAGTCACGACCGGCCAAATGCAAGAGCTGCACAGGGCAAGGTATGAGGCAAGGGAGCTGTGCTTCCATGCCCTTTTCAGGGGTGCCCGCCTCCCAGTACCTCATTGTGTTCTCCAACCTGGAAGCTCTCGAAACCCCATTAATTAGAGGTTTATATGAAGTTTCTGTTACGTGGGCATTATTAATCAACTCATTGACCATTGGTGACTGAACACCGTCTCCCGAGGTCAGGGATGGGGCTGAAGGCGCCAACCCTCCGATCACACGGTTGGTTCCTCTGAGGACATCCTCCCCTCCCCTGCCCTCCATCCAGGAAGACTCACCTTATTAGCATAAACTCCGGTCCAGTTGAAAGGGGCTTATTATGAGTAACAAAAGATGCTCCTCCCACCTTTGCCACTCAAGAAATTTCAAGGGATTTAGAAGCTCTGTGCCCAGAACCGGGGACCAAGACCAAGTGCATATTTCTTATTTCACAGTCCCCTAACACAGGTTGGAAAGGCGTGCAGAAGGGGGGCAGGGAGCGTGGAGGGGCAGCGTGGCTCCGTGAGGGTTCTGCCCGGCGTGGCCCGTCGCACGCTCACACGCTGAAGGGCAGGCAGCAATAGGTGGTAGGCCTGCATTCCATGCACCCAGACCACAGATGAGCCGTGCTCGTGTCGCCAGCTTGTCACCTGCGTACCACAGAACACCTTGTCCTGACTTCAAAGTTCAGATCTAGGAGAATGACCAAAAGAAGGCAGGGAAGGGAGGGGAGCTGAAGGGCATTGTTAATGAGAGCAGTCTACGGTGTTTTCAGTGTGGACACTTTTTACCTGTGTTTCTTCTAAGAACTCTTATGTACCGTATTTTGCCGTGTATAATGCACACTTTTTTGCCCAAATGTGTGAGGGAAAACTAAGGATGCGCATCATACATGGGTAGTACTCATTCTGTATCTATATACATGTTTTTAATTCTTTTATTTGTGCTTGTGCACTAAAAGTATAATTCTAGAAATCAATAATTAAAAAATTAAAATGTAAGACATTTTTTTCCCCTGAAAGTTTGGGCCAAAAACGTGGGTGTGCATTACACACAGGAGCACCTTCTACACGGCAACATACGGTAAGTCCTGATCTGTGTCCCCAAGCTTCACACCAGCTGTCTGCAGTGAAATGCTTTGACACATTACTGTACCGTACACCGGGTTGCTCATTTAATCAGCCGTGGCGCTGCTCTTCACATAGAGCATGACACATGTGACAGCTTTATCACAAGGCTGTGGGCTCTATTTTCTGCAGCACCGTGGAACCTTTTCCCATTAGTGATAGCGGGAGTGATGTTTATGCATGAAGCGAGGCTGTTCGATTGGGCAATTGTAGCCTCCACGGCAGGCGTGAGCACAGCTCCCACTTATCAAGTGGGGCTAATAGGGGATCCTCATAGGCACTACAGAATCCATTCTCTGTACACAGACGCCGGCTACAGAAATAATTGCTGCTCACTGGTGGTAAAGATCGCAGCCATGTCAGGGCCTTAATGGCGAGATTAATGTTGTATCGCTCCTGGGCTGGGCTTTCTTCAAAGAAAAAGTCCTGGTCGGAGAGCTTGATGAGGTGTTTTTCAGGTGAAGTCTGGAGCTGCCCTGATTTGCCATGTTATCTGGGCGGGACTTGTCTCTGTAGATAATTTTATCTCCATAGACTGTAATTAGCTGAGCAAGGGATAAAGAAAGGTTTTGGGGTGCAGTCCCAGGTTCTCTTACTTAAACATACATGTAATTTGGACATGCTGTTTCTGCTTTCTGAGACTTGGTGTCTTCGGCTTTAAAATAAGGAAATGTGAGATGGTTTGTGAACATTTTGCTCATCTATTATGCAGGTATCATGTTATATTCAAAATATGTTTGGTTTTTGTTCCATTCTTTTCTTCCGTAGAACATTGTGATTGCATGTTGCATTTTATCTCAAGAGCCTAGCCCAGTTACAGGTACATATATTAATAATATGGGCTCAACAGATATTTTGTTTACTGAAAAGAAAAGTTTTTGATCCTGTAACTATAAATCATTTCTGAACTTGTTAAGCAACAGTGTACTTCCTTGGATGATGTATTTATTATTCCTCTTTTGTATCAGCAAAATTGAGAAAAAATTTAATGAAATTGAATTTATTACAACAGTATTAATGGTATTATATTACATTATGAAGTAGTTAATAAAGAGATTTATTGAGCTCTTACTATTGGCAAGAACAGTCAGAGAATTCATAGATGAATCTGATGAATAGGTTAGATAGAGGTTATCTTGATTTGTGAAAGATTGGTATGCTTGGTGAAGAGGCAGAGAAAAGACAACAAATCACTGCAGAGGAGAAGGAAATAAATATGGTTACAAAGTAGGACTAGTGTAGAGAGTCTGTAGAACAACAAAGGGATGTGTTGATTGCAACCAAAGTTGCAGTTGGAGAACTGCAGGCAGTAAGGGTAAGTGTGGTGGCCAAGTGATGAAGGTCTTGGTTGAGATTCAGGTATAGTTTAGACTTCTTGCAGTAACGACAAGGTAGACACAGGAATTAATGGTCCTTTCAGAAAAAACAGACTGTCACAGTGGAAGCTAGCTTGGAGAAAAGATACTTTAAAATGTTCACCTGGTTGAGAAAACAAATGGAATCTGATTTCAACAGGAAGCTCAGCACCCACCCACTATGGAATAACTTTTGTTAATGAGTCGTATGTTTAGAAAAAAAATGATATTCGTTATGCTACTGCTTTGTCATCTGATTGAGTCATCTTTTAATTGCTCTTGGGTTCTCTCTGCATTTGTTCATTTGTTTTTGTGATTGTTAAATTTTTGTGTCAATTTGATGAGGTTGTGATAACCAAATGTTTGGTCAAACATCCATCTGGATATTGCCATGAAGGTCATTTTTGGATAATATTAATATATGAACCAGTGGACTGAGTAATGGAGACGAAACTCATCCAGTCAGCTGAAGGCCTTAAGAGAAAAGACTGAGGTCTCCTGCAGAAGAAAGAGTTCAATCTTGAAATGGTCTTTGGAGTCTAACTGCAACATTAACTCTTTCCTGGGTCTCCAACCTGCAACTTTTGAACTTCTGTCAATCAATTTCTTAAACCTCTCTGGAGATAGATAGATAGATAGATAGATAGATAGACAGACAGACAGACAGACATCCTATTGATTCTGCTTCTCTAGAAAAGCCTGACTAGTTCAGTTGTGTTTTCATAGTTAAGCTGCTCTCATGCAATACTTTTAAAATCCAGTTGATGAACTCAGAAATCACTGTGTCATTTTTCTACCTTGGTCCCAATCCCTCTGTCATCCTTGTCATCAGCCGTGTGATGAAAGAGAGTGTGTATTCCCTCTACTCTGATTCTCTTTTTCACTCCTGGAAATTCGTGTAACATGGAATGGAAATACCACTCTTTTGCCCGACGCTCACCCACTTCAGCAGCACTAGAGGGATTCCAGTCAATTTAGTGCATATAAAACACCAACATATACTTGCTACTCAATGGCTTATTATTTGTCTCCTCCTTTTCTGTCTTCTTTTTTATTTTTTTGGAAAAAAAATATTTTGAGCTGTTCTCGCTCCCTCCTGTTGCTTTCTTTCTCTCACTTCACTCTAGAACTCACCCCTTCCAGAGATGTAAAAGTAAAATAGATGCTGTTTCCAAATGTTGCATTTGTACAGTTTATAAAAAGCTTAACTTCACTGAAGTAAGAGTAAAGACACATTTGCAGAATCTGCTTCAGAGTAATCTATCTTTTCAAAGTAGTGAAAACAGTAAGTTTGCTAACAGAAGAGTTGTGGGACTGTTTCTGCCAGCATTTATAAACAGGGGGCAGCTAGCCCTTCCCTACTTAGGAAAAATATTTTGGCTATGGTCTTGTTGCTCTGTTTTTGACCATATAAACTCATTTCCTTGGATTTTGCTTGGATCAGTGTGCCTGATGACAGATCAAGAGGTACTGCTAAGGGGTAGGATGAACTTTGGGGTTTTGCTTGTCATCTATTTGGTTCTACTTTAGCTACATGTTGAAATTATATATTCACTACAAAAAAAGCCCTGAAAAATTAAACAGTTTCAGTCATAATTGAACAGCATATAAATAGTAATTATTAATAGTTATGGTATGTTTTGTTTTCTTTTCTGTTGTTGTTGTTTTCTATTTTCTTATACTCTTTGGTTTGTGTGTGTTTTTGTGTGTGAGAGACAAAGACAGAGATTGCAGAAAAGAGAAAAAGTCTAAATTTCTCCTGAGATAAAAGTAATCTCACTTTTTTTCTCATTCACTTTTAGTTTTCAATCACATTTGACATACAATATTTTATTGGTTTCAGGTGCACAGCATAGTGATGGACATTTATATAACTTACAAAATGCTTATTCTGATACATCTGGTTCCCACTGGATACCATATATAGTTATTACAATGTTATTGACTATGTGCTGCACTTAACATCCCTGTTATTATATTGTGACTATGAATTTGTACTTCTTGATTTCTTTCCCTTTTTCATCCATCCCTCCCACCCTCCTTCCATCACCCCCACAAATCCAGTACCCATTGGATATTTATTGCAATATTATTGACTGTACTCCCATGTTATGTCCTATATCCCCATATCTATTTCTTTGTAACCACCAAACTGAACTTCCCAATCTCTTCTCCTTATTTTACCCCCTCCCCCAACTTCCCTCCTATCTGGCAACAAACCAAATGTTTTCTGTAGCTATGAATCTCTTCCTGTTACACTTGTTTATTTTCTTCTTTGGATTTCACTTATAAGCAAAGTCAACTTGCATCTGTCTTCCTCTGTTTGACACTACACTCAGCACAATACCCTTCATGTCTTTTGATTGGAGCTTTTAATGCATTTAAATTGAAGGTAATTGTTGAACTGTACCTATTGACATTTTATTATTTATAATCTCGCTTCCCATCCCCCCACATCCCATTTCAAAGCAGTCCTTCTAAGATTCTTTGTAATACTGGTTTGGTGGTAATGAACTCCTTTACCTTTTTCTTCTCTGAAAAGCTCTTTATTTGTCCTTTGATTTCGAATGATAGCTTTGCTGGGTAGAGTAATTTTGGTTGTAGGTCCTTGTTTTTCATCACAATGAAGATTTTCTGCCATTCTCTTCTGGCCTGCGATGTTTCTGTTGAGAAATCAGCTGATCGTCTTATGGGAACTCCTTGATAAGTAACGAGTTGCTTTTCTCTTGCTGCTTTTAATATTCTCTTTTGGTCTTCTACCTTTATCATTTTAATTATAATGTGTCTTGATGTGAGCCTATTTGGGTTTTTCTTGTTTGGGACTCTCTGTGCCTCCTGGGCTTTTATGTCTATTTCCTTTGCCAGGTTAGAAAGTTTTCAGTCATTATTTCTTCAAATAGGTTTTTAATTCCTTGCTTTCTCTCTTCTCCTTCTGGTACGCCTATGATGCAAATGTTGTTGGGCTTGATGTTGTCCCAGAGGCCGCTTAAACTATCCTTTATTTATTTATTTATTTATTGATTGATTGATTGATTCTTTTTTTCTTTTTGCTGTTCTGACTGGATGTTTTCTGCTACCTTGACTTCCGATTTGATGATTCTCCACTCCTTCTAGTCTGCTGCTGATTCCTTCTATTGTATTCTGAATTTCAGTTATAGTACTCTTCATTTCTCACTGGTCACTTTTTATGGTTTCTATGTCTTTCTTTATGCTTGCTATCTCTCTGTTGAAATTTTCACTAACTTCTTTGAGCATCCTTAAAATCAGCATTTTGAGCTCTGCCTCCATCTTGTTTAGTTCTTCTGGAATTATTCTGCTGCTTTTTATTTGAGATGTATTTTTTCATTTCCCCATTTTGGATACCTGTCTGTATTTGTTTCTATGTATTAGGTAGATCTGCTATGTTTCCTAGTATTATTGGATAGCCTTATGTAGTAGGTGCCCTGTGGGGCCCTGACACTGTCTCCCTGGTTATCTGCACTGAGTGATCCTCTAGATTCTGGTTTGATGCCAGTGCTATGACTGGAGCTACTCAACTAAAATCTCAGAGCACCACTAGCCTGGGGCCTGCGGACTTAAATAATTTTCCAAGGAAGATTGCAATGCAGGTGGGGTTGGCTGCTCACAGGAGAGAGTGCCTCTGGGATTGGTGGAGTTGGGTGAGGGGGATCCCAGTGAGTCAGCAGGGTGGAGCGAGTAAAGCTCAAAAGACCAATCAGGTTCAGACTTGGCCATGTGTATGTGTATGTGTGTATGTGTGTGTGTGTGTGTGTGTGGGGGGGGTGTTGCAACACAGGAGAGATGGAGTCCACCAGCCAGCTGCATAGGGAAAGGGTGCACCCAGAAAAAATGGCGACTATTGTCCAGCTTTTGCTCCAAAGCCACACAACTCAGTCTGTCCCTCTTATGCCTCCAAAGCCCTCTGGGTCACCATCCCTCTGCTGGAGCCCAAAGTGAGTACCTGTGAGTGACTCAGTCTGCATGGCCACTTTAAGGGAATGTCTAGGTTTCCCAGAATCTTCTGTCTCAACCAGACAGTCAGAGTCCCCCGAGTTTTTCACAGTCAGATGTGTGGGGCTTCTCTTCCCAGCACCAGTGCTCGGGGCTGGTATGGGGCTGGGGTTCCTCACTCCCTTGGGGAGAACCTTCCTAACTGAGATATCCCTCCTGATTCTCTACTGCCACCGGAGGTTTGGCTCCTTTCGTGTCTGTGCCCCTCCTACCAGCCTCACCGTGGCCTCCTCTTTTTTGTATGTTTAATTATAAAGCTTCTGTTCAGCGAGACTTCAGATGGTTCTCCAGGTTGGTTGTTGAATAATTTAGTTGTAATTTTAATGTGTTCATGGAAGGAAGCAGGCAGTGTTTACCTACTCTGCCATCTTGGACCTCTCTCCTCACATTTCTTAATACTGGATACAATCCTACTTCTTCTGACTCAGTTCTTATTCATGAGGGTTGAAGTCCAATTTTAGTTATTTTCAGTGTCTTCTCCCTCCTGACTTAGGCTTGAACAGAATGGCAGCATTCTGCAATTCAGAGAATTAGGAAGAACCTTTGCACTTCAGTTTATTTAGCGATGGTGCCTCCCTGTGCCCCTTGTCCTGCTCTACGTGGCAACCTGTTATGGCTTTTGGAGACATGGAGCTTAATATTTTTCTTTTAGTGGCCGTTTCACATACCCTACTTGGAGGTCCTGCCACCTTCAACTTATTCTTTAAGGACATTTAAACTTGTCATCTAGATTCTTTCACTGAAGATATTTGCAACCTCCTCATCCTTTGCTCATCAACCTGAGGAATTCCTCTAGTTTTCTAACTGCTGTTTATCCATCCCCAAATCAGACCACACTGTCCTCTAACCCTCAGTAATACTAAGCCTCCCTTTCCCATTCATTTGTATCACAGCATTTAAAGGCTCATCTGAACAATTATGTTGAAGATGGCCAGGTCCCAGACCCTTGGACTGAGCATGGAACATTTTTAAGTTCCCAGGAGTAAGAAGACTCCAGTCTTGACATTTAATTTCTAGAAATCCATCCTCAAAAGATGTATAGGAAGCTTCTTTCAAAAGCAGCATCAAATAGTAGGTTTTAGTTTTCATATACTATTGCACTAAAGCCAATACCTCAATTTGCTTACTTATGAGCGAAAACATTATTGGAATGATATTATAGACAAAAGTTTGTAATTATCTCTTTCTTTTAACTAACATATTACTATTTTCTCATGCAACTTTTTTTTTTCTTTTTCTTCTCCCTTGGGATGCTTGCTCTTGGATACTCTCTCTTAGAACACAACCCTCATGCTGTGCAGTGCTCATGCCACTGAAACAGGTGCTGTATAGGCATTGCCATCAGCTGCTCCTCTGAGCTCCCAGCCAATAGCCAGCATCCACCACTGGACATAGAGCCATCTTGGTGGTGCCAGATCAACTGTGTCTTTAGATAACTGCCAGCCTAGCCAATATCAGAACTACCTCATCAATGAACAGAATCTGAAATGATAGCAGAACATCTTTTGTTACAAGTCAATAGCTTTTGGAGTAGTTTATTTAAAGCAATAAAATAAGGTAAATTCTTTTGGTCTCTTGTACTATAGGAACATAAAGGTAGTTAATTATCTTTAATTATCATACTGGTCCTATTATTCATTTCCATATGGTGAGGCCATCTTCATGAAAAATACAAATTCCGTTTCCTAAATATTTATTGAGAACCTACTCTGTGTCAGGCAGAGTGTTAAGTTTCAGAGATAAACAAGACAAAGTCTGAATCAGCAGGAGACAGAGAATTTAGCACAGAAAATGTATAAATGAATAATTACTGCCTTGTGATAAGTTCTATTACAGAGATGATTATTTCTTCAAATTTCATAAATACTTGAGCATTTACTACATGCCAGGTATGTAAAGCCCTGGGAACAGATGGAAATGGAGTTTTTGCTCTGGACACACTTACCAACATGTGGGAGACACAGAGTAAACATAGATATTTTCAACATAATGTTGCAAATGCAACTAAATATGAAGTAGTTGGTAACTCAATGATATTCCGTGTAAGTGTATATTGCCGAGCATATGGAATGGCATATAAAAGATGTGCAATGCATTTCATGTCTTACCTTCCTTCTTTGATGATGTGACAGACTATATTTTCTAAAGATAGCTGCAACATCATCTTCTGTCCCTCATGCCCATTGGCCATGTGAGACCTTGAAACTCTCCCAGCAAGAGGAAGAGCCTCCTTGCACGCCCATTGAACTTGGGTTGGCCTTCAGGACTCACTGGAAACTAGCAGAATTTGATGCAAGTGATCCTTCATGATTTCTCAAGCCAGAAAAGGCAAAGCAGTGTCAGCCTTGATCTCCTGGAATGCCCATTTATCAGATGTTCCATCTCAGAGGGCTTTTTCTGAAAAACCCAACTGCCATGTTGTGGTAAGCCCAAGCTACATCAAAAGACTACATGTGGCCATTCTGGCTGACAATTCTAGCTAAGACTGGAGTTTGAGTTATCCTTAACTTGGGCATCAGGCATGTGAATGGTTCCAGCTCCTGGCCTATGTAGTCACCTTCAACCCATTGGAGACCTTCAGTCCTCCTGGGGCAGAGACAAACCATCTTCATTGTGCTCTGTTTAGAATCCTGGTCCACGGAACCCAGGACCATAATAAAATGGTTGCTGTTTTCCGTGTCACCAAGTTTGTAGTGGTTTGTTACATAGCAATAGATAATTAGAACAGATGGACTCCAAGAAAGAACCACTGAACTACAATGAACTGCAATGAACTATATTATTTTTATATAACATCTATAATCAGGTGCTGGTGTTTCTGGATGTAGGTCTCTTAGTTGACTCAGAAACTGAGAAAACACTTGGTCACTAATTTCTGAATTCAGATCACAGAGTTTTGGGAGTCCATCCCTGACTGAAGTAATTTTTCTCATTTGTATACTTATGAGTATACTTGCCTGATGAATATTTCATTTTTTTCTAATAAGGACTACTCTTCATCTTCAGATTTAGTGCAAATGGGAATGTTGAAAAATTCTGATTTATTTGATACTCATATCATAAATCTGTGAGACACAACATCAGTGATTAGTGGGAGAGTGAGGGTTGGCATATTCGGAGACACTGATTGCTTCAAATATAATGTGTTTTGTGGCATTTCATCACTAATTATCATTTTAGGAAGAATTTGTCTCTATGAAGAGAACTTGGAGAAAAATGCAATATTAAACTGCAAAGTTCTCTTCCACTTTAGTCATTAGTCCTACCACTTAGTAACAATTACATCATGTACACTTCTTAGACTGGCAAATTGTCTAAGGAAGATACTCATTTTAACTATGTGAATTGTAATAGGCACCTCTTTTTTTTTTTTGCTATTTTTCTATCTTATACTAATTGAGAAATCATTAACAATTAGAATACAGCTGTATTAAACTCAGAAAGGGAAAAGAGAGACTGTTATTAATATCCAAAACATTTCCTTTCTTAGACTGTAGTCTTGACAAGTGAGATAATTAAATCTGAGTCTGTGTGGTGGTAAAATAGAAGGAAAATAAGAATGTGCAAAGATGGTTGATTAACGACTACCAATTATATCTCAGTCAGAATTGAATAAATGTCCTAGCACAGTGAGAGGACTGGCGGTTGAAGAAGAGAAGGTGATAATGTACCTCACCCCACTGTTGTCCCATCTTGGTGACCAGATGCTGCTGGGCCTAGAGCAGGACAGAAAGGAAAAAGAAACGGAAAAGAAAGCTACCGGGATCATTGTATTTTTGGAATTGGACAATTCAGAGTGAAAGCCTGTCGTCTGCAGAGAAAGCATACTTCTGGATTCCCAACTTTCAGATTCTTTAGAAAATCATGATCCACCCCAGATCCGTAAAAGCTTTCTGGGTCTCAGACTTCACAATGTCCTCCTCATTACTTCCTGTCATCATCCTCAGATTTCTGTGTCCTTTTCTTCCATACATTCTGCTTGACAAGTAATGAATTTTGTAAGAAACCCTCAGATTTTACCCAAGTCACTTAATCACACATTTTTTAAAAAACACAATGTAACCTTAGTTCAGTGATTGTTCCATCAGGTTGAACTATCTCAGGTCTTTCTAGATGAAGAAAATGAAGGGAAGTTTAAACCAATTTAGGATTTAGTTCATTCCACGCTGAAAGTAAGTTGGAATATATTTTACATTTTGTGATGTAGCATTTTGGGAGATATACATATATTAAAAAACAAAACAAAATAAATATTCCCAGGAGTTTTTTCCTAACAAATTCAGGAAGGTTTTCATTTAACATTAAATTTGGATTATTTTTGAGGTGGTAATACATGTCTAAGTATTGGTATGTGAGAATGCACGTTTGTAGTATTTTTGTTCCATTAAAAATTTTTTTGAACTTGCTTGTCAATTTAGCCACCAAGCTTCACTAAGATTCGCCAATTTTGTGAAATTTGGAATAATGTTTTGCCACTTTAGAGATAATCCCTGAAAGCTTCCTTCTTGCAGATGGCAATAAATCATTCTCTCTGCTAAAAGCCTCGATGTCATTTGAAATTTATTACATAGAGTGGGTAGTGGACTTAAAAGCCATTTCATGTGTCTTATTACTTCAATCATCTAATTTATGGGTTTCAGCTGCAATTGTCATTGGAAAAAGTATTTTTCTTTCCCTGATCAATGTAAGTCTGGTTTTGCATTCATCTCCACCCACCCTCCCTGCCTGATTTCATCCACTAGCTCTCTTAGATTTTATAGCTTCTGCGGTCCTTCTCCAGGTTTCATCATCCGAGGCAGTGCAGGTCTGACCTGGAAAGTGCCTGAGATGGAAAGACAGTGCCAGCCAGGCTGTCAATCGACTAAGCTCTACCAGCTCTTAGCTGTACTTGTCAAAGACATCTTAGTTATTATTAGTTGAGTAATCTTGCCCTAGGGAAGGGGGAGTTGTCAAAAACTCCTGTGTTTAATATGTACATCGCTGGCTTCATGGAGAGCATCTAAATGAACCCGATGAAAGACAGATGAGGTAAGCTTAAGTAACACACTTAGTACAAAGCATGGTACGTAAGAAATTGGTACTCTCTATGGCCATATTGGAGGCATTTCTTTACTTCCACAATAAATACTCTTGTGTTCCCATATGTCAGTCATTCTCCTCCCCACAATGAAAGTCAGTATTAATAAAATGAAGAGAAATGAAGGAAAGTTATCGTCTCCTATAGCAGCATGGGGTCTCATGTGAAAAACATGCTCACACAGGTATAACAATGATTGGACCACTGCAATGTCCAGGTTTAGATCTGGTCTTTGACTGTCATCAGGATGGCTGTATTCTTTAATTTCACTGTCAGAAAAATAAGCTGTGCATCCAAACACTCCTATCCTGGGTTACCATGAATACATCTCACCCTCATTGACCTTGTATTTTCATGGGAAAATTCAAAATTTATTAAAAGCATATAACATCCAAGACACTAAAAGACGATACCTTCCTATACAATTCTTAGTCAACACTGAGAAGTGAACTACATTTTGTCTCTTTGCAACCAATATTCTCTTCTTTGTTCTTTTTTCTTCCCTCCCTAAAGGGTGTTACATGAATGCCCATCCTCCTCTATTCTCCTGTGACCAAACTGGTGATTGCTGCAAAACAGCTCTTTCTCCTCCTTTTCTTGTTTGCTGGGAGAGCATACTCCCACAATAGATGCTGAAAACACCTCATATTTGTATTCTCACCTCCCTTGCATCTACGACATGGGCGTGAGATACATTCCTGGTCAAAGAGGCTGGAGAAGATGTCTACTAGGGGCTCCTGGGAAACATTTTCCCTAATAAAATAGGCATGTGGGAGGAAAGATCTTCCTTCTTCTCCTGACACAGTCGTGTTGGCCTGTGACATCTGGAGTTGTTGTAGCATCTTGCTAACATGTGGAGGATAGCAAGAGTGACATGAAGACAGTACCTAGGTTCTTGGCAGTGAGATGCCCCCTTCCTGAGACACTTTGTTTATGAACAACCAGGTGTTTTTACAGAGACAGGTGGTATTTAGCAGCTCAGCCAATTAGTGTGGAATGTCTAACTCTGAAATGTATGTGCCTGTCTCTGAAATTTTAGGGATACACTTCCTTGGTGATTTTTATTCCCTTTAATATAAATCAACTCTTCAGTTTAGGCTGAGAAGTTAAGGCAGGAGCTCCACGATCCAGATCCATCTGGAATTTTCCTTAGGTAAATTCTCTTCCTAACATAAGGAATCCATGATTCCACAATTATTTGATCTGTTACAAAGCATGGACAAAGACATTTTTAAAGTGAACATTGGAAATAAAAACTTTGCATAATATCATATATTATGCATAATAAAACAGCGGGCCAATTCCATTTATGAATAAATACAAACATCGTAAATAAAATATAAACAAATTGAATTCAGCAACACATTAAGAGAAAAAGACAATTTGACCATGTGGTGTTCATGTCAGCAATTTATAAGAATGGTTCAATATTAGGAAATATTTTAAAATAATTCTTATATTTTAAACTAGAGGAGAAAAATCATATAAGCATTCCCACCAATGCAAAAAAAAAAAAAAAAGAAGCATTTGACAACACTTCGTATCTATTTTTCATAAAAAGCTCTTCATAAACTAGGAACAATGACTACATCATTAACATGATGTGTAAGTAGATAAATGGAGATCTTGATGATACTCCAGTATAATAATTAGATGTTATGCGTTAAAGAATAGAAAGGTAAAAGTTGAACTTCGCTGAGAAAGAAGTACGGATTTGTAAAAAGGAAGAACTTTACAGCCAGAAAATACAGGTTTGCATTTTAGTTCTGCCACTTGCAAGTCCCCATGAGATTAGGGACACCACTTCACTCTCTCCACTTTCAGACATTTCCTCTGAAGAATGGTCTAGTAATGGCACCTCAGGAGCCTTAATGTGACCAAAGCACAAAGCATTTAACTCATGCTGGGTTTTCATAATTGGTGCCTTTGAAAAAAAGATCACTTGTTCTAGGGATTTATCTATTCCAAAATAAAGAGGAAAAAGCAGGAAACATCTCAATAGATATTTAGTTGAAGTCAATAAATATTCAAAGTTTCTTCCTAATAATCCACTGGCATGGGTATTTCCTCTTTCTGATACTTGCAAATAAAATCTTCAATAATAAGAAAGTGAACGTTTCAAAAACCCTGTATGACATATCTCAGTAGGAAGCTGACTCTTCATTGTCATTTGTAGCAATTCAAAAGAAGATGCACATTCTCTGACAATGTGCCTGCAATCTGTTGATTTGGGGTCCCTGACGTTTTCCAGGCAATAGGACATCGTTTGGCTTCCTGGAGTCACCTCCTCTATCTTTCTTTCTCTTTGGCCCCCTGCTTTCTCAATCACGCACTCAATATTAATATGCTGAAGATTGAAGGAGCAGTTACCTTTTTTCTTTCTTTTGTAACTCTCCTCTGAAATTGCAAATTAATTTTCGTAACATGACTCTGCAATTTCTCTAAGACTATGATTCTGTTCATCTTAAGTACAGCAATGAGAGGAAGGTGGAGTGAAGACCAGTCCAATCCCCATGTCCAAGTCGAGTCTGAACATGTTCACACCTTTGAGAAACCCAAGCATCATGTATTTTTATGTTTTCAGTAGTTTCCATTTCGTTTTGTTCAGATGCCTCATCACATCGATGAGTATTTCCTTTTTTTTTTTTTTTTTTTTTTTTTTAACACCAATAGGGATCCAAGAGATAGGGATTCTGAGAACTCTGAGTCTAATAAATGTCTTCATTTGGAAAGATATTTAATACATTTCTTCAACAATTTTATATTCCATATGCGAGTAATGTTAAAAAAATAAATGCTAAAATTCCTTTATAATAAAAAACAAGTACCTAAATATAGACAAATAAAAATTTAAATTAAAAAATGAAAATGAAAAATATTTTTTCTGTAAGTCTGGGTCAAAAATGTGGGTGTGTATTATGCACGAGAGTGCATTATACACGGCAAAACACGGTAGTTTCCATGACCATCACCCCTCTCTCCTCTCGGCTTGCTTGACTCCAGCCTTTGAGGACTCCGAGTTAGGACCAATTGGATAGGGACAAAGATTCAGGGAAGGGAAGTCCTATAGTTTTGTCCATCAGACAGAAAAAAAAAAAAAGTACTCCAGTTGCAGTAGGATAAACTAGGAGTCACTTGTTATCCTGGTTTTTGTCTCTTGGAAGTTTATACAGTACCATATAAAAAATATGCAAATACGTAACAAAAAATTTAATAAAAAACTACTTAAGGTGAAACCAATTCTTGAGAACTATCACCACTTTATTTGGCATAAGATGATGATAAAAATTTAATTAAAACTTTCTTAAGAAGATACCAACTTTTTAGGGCTATGACTTCATCAGCAGATTTTTTTTTTAATTTTGAAAAATACATGTATTGGATATGAAAACTAATTATAACCTTAAACATTACTAACATCATTAATTAAATATCATTTTAATATGCTGTAATTTATATTTAAGCATTCAGAATATTATCAATGAAATACCCTCTGTTATGTTATTATTAATGACATAACACTTTAAAACTTCACTATTTGAGAATTTATGCAAATTTGCCTTTAAATTCTGTACCAACTGATTGGTAGCAAAAAGCTAAATAAATTAACCCTATAAACAGTCCTGTAAATGACGTCTATTCCTCAAATAGTAAGCCATCTTCTAACTGCCAAAGCACTTTCAATCTTGGCCTCATGGTACCTCGCATGATGTAAATATTTGTTTATTTACCTTTCCCCTCTACTAGACTGAGCTATTTGAGACCCTGGACAACCTCTTATTCATCCTTTCATTTTTATGACCTACAGTAATGCCTAATCCAAAGCACACATTCAATGCACATTGATTTACTTGAATTAAATGCTTATTTTCAAGCACTTTGGAAATAACCATATATATAACACCATAATTGAGTGAGCAGAGACCAACCCTCATAAGCTGATGCTTTGATATGTTAATATAAAATAATTCTTACCTATTTATCACAAAAAAAGAGAATGTGGTACTGGGCAGACCTGGTATCCACTTTGTCATTTATTTGCTGTGCAACTGGACAAATTAGCAAACCACTATGAATCTTGGTTTCCTCATATGTGAAATGTGGTTATTAATTATACTTTCCAGATCTGTTAGGATTGAATGAATTAATGTATGTAATGTGTTTATTAGCATAATATCTGCTACATAATAAGCTCTCAATAAATATTAATTAACTGGAGATTCTACTTGCATCTTCAGGTTAATTCACTTATACTTTCTTTGCTCTTTTAACATTTCAGGGGGGCAAAAATAGTAATTATTAAATAGAATATTCATAGATCATGTTGTTAAAAAATTCTTCACACAGGAATTCTAGAGTTTATACATAAACTTTATATATATATTTATATGGGGCCATTTTTCTATTTATTATTGTATTTGATGTTTTGTTACACAAGACATTACTACAACATTCTTCAGAAACTGCATAAATATGTAAAGAATGAACACGCATTTTTTTTAAACAAGGCCTCTTCATGGATATTTAGTTATTTTTTTCACTCTAAGATTAATTTTTAAAGTTTTA
Organism: Lyroderma lyra; assembly: GCA_004026885.1. Classification (NCBI taxonomy): domain Eukaryota; kingdom Metazoa; phylum Chordata; class Mammalia; order Chiroptera; family Megadermatidae; genus Lyroderma; species Lyroderma lyra. The sequence goes on along the minus strand of PVJL010001935.1, from coordinate 1,681 downwards.
TATATTTTTTACTCTTTCTTTTTTATATTTTGAATTTTTAAAGGTACACTTTAATCAGATATTCATTTTGTGCATGCTTCAATGCCTGGCTGGCATCAGAGCTATGCGTCTCTTTATGCCACTCTTGTTCTTGTTTCAAAACTTGTGTGTATGTTTACGATGTACAAGGAGGCCCCTTATCCAGTTGCCATGGATTCATACCTGATATGTTGACTGAAATCATCAAAGATATTCTTATCATTGAATGGGTAAATCATCTTAAGAAATTAATTAAAATAAGATTTCCAGATCGATGATAATGTGAACTGTGGTGCCAAATCACAAATTAGAGCAAAAACCCCCATCATAATAATGTAAACATTTCAATAAGAACAAAACTGTGTCATTTTCCTTATAGATTCCTTTTTCTATTTATTTAAATTTTTAGTCTCTCTTCTATGTAAACATTGTTGTCCTGATCATAATAAAGGAAATAAGTCTTCCATTATGTACTGAGGCTTTTGGAGAATTTCTTCTTTAAAATATCTGCTTTAAAAACAACTTCTGTTTTCATACTACAAATTCTTGGTTATCGAAGAAAATATTAACAGAAAACAACTTCACATGGATTACTGAGAAAACACAGTTCATCAAAGAGAATTCTGTTTTAACCAATATGTTCTATGATCATTGCCACCAACGATGGAAGAAATAATTTATATTTTCTTTGCTGTGGAAGTATGGCCAATAGTGAAGTGTTCAAAAACATTGAAAAGTGAAAATCAAGCAAGCCTCCCAGACAAATCTCAAACGGGACCCAACGTCCGTGTCACTTCACAGTGGCTGAACCTGAGCTTTTTTCAACAATGAGATTTAGATGAATAAGCTTGGAAACCTGCTTTATAAAATTTAACCTCTCAAATAGGAAATTGGAGGTAAGGCAGATCTCAGACTGCATTTCCTGTGGGCAAAATAATACATTATTTTTCTAGGGACAGAGTGCACATGCAATGGAAAGGGAAGATTCTAAGAATGAGAAATTGTATTTCTTAAATCTCTCCATAGACAACTGCAGAATCACGTGGCCTGAAGAAAACCTTCACATGTCTTCTGATTTTTCCGAAAAACATATTTTTAAGCTACTGCGAGAGAGGTGACAATTAATTTCTCCATAAAAGACTTTCTTAGGAGGTTATTTTACTGCTTCTCTCTCAGACCCATTCCAAAGAGATTTTTCTTAGTCCAGACAGAGTTACTATCTCTTGTAAAAGATGGAGAGAAGGTAGACTAGCTTATTCAGGGCTTGAGGAATGTGTAAGAGAATAATTTAAAGTTTTTCCTTTGAAAGTTTTTCCTTTGATCACCAGAGGTTTATCTATATCCTTCTAAAGTTGCAGAGCCAAAGCTGACGAACGATGTTTAGGACGCCCAGGGGATATGAGATACACCATTGCCTACTTCAAGATGGTTTTACCTCTGTGTGTGCACCTTACCACTGTGTGTGTGCTTATTAGTTGCTAGCTAATGCTTGAAGTGATAGAAAAAGCTTGTTAATGGTGACCCAACATAAAGGGGAGTGGGGGAGGGTGAAGTGGGTAAAGGGAGTCAATTTATGGTAACAGATGGAAACTGGACTTTTGGTGGTAAGCACGCACTAGTGTATACAGATACTGAATTATCATGGTGTACACCTGCAACTTAC